>CM074738.1:52636655-52686655 GCA_037367245.1 Phrynocephalus guinanensis
GGGGTGCCCCTAAACCTTCTCATTGGAATCATGTGGGAAGCAGAGCCCTATCAGGACTTGCCCTCTGCCATCCTCCCCAAGCCACCCAAGCACCTAATTTTACCCCCCCCAAAAAAAAAAACCTGGGAAACTTATTGACTCATTCATTCTGTGTCTTTGGATTTTATATGCAAGTCCACAACTAATTTACACAGATGTTAAATGTGATCATGAACTTGCTGCATAAGTGTTTGTTTAATTGGGTCAACAGTCTCAGAATGGTTGCTAGAGGGAAAAACCTTGATAAAATATCAGAGTGCAAAAATGTGAAAATAAAATCCATAGGTACATAGGAAAGACTATTGTATTCATATCTGGGAAACCTAGAACAGTCCTATCTTTGGAAAATTTACACTGATTTTAAAAGATGAGCACACATCATATGTACATTCTGTATTAACTACCACTGAATAAGATTGTACTGATGTTACTGAGCAGCACAGCAAAGCAATTCTAAAAATGGGGCCAGCAGTAAAAAAAAAATGTACCTTTGAATCTGGATTCTAGATCAGCACCAAGTTTGGTACATTCAAAAAGCCAAGAAATCAGCTTTTGGAACTGATCTTTCTCCTGACATCTGCTTGCCCTCTTTCTGAGCTCTTTCAAATGAGTGCTGAAAACCAGGCATTCCCACAGGACATGATGTTGGTTTTTCCAATGGCAGCCAATGGCAACTCTATTCTCCCTAACCAAAAATGGTATTTTATGACGACTAGGATGTTTTAAATTGTATTTCAATGTATAGTAGTTGTTTTATGATATTGTTTTGTTTATCTTTGATTTCTGTCTGTTGTTGAGTTTGTGAATCACCCTGAATGATCTCGTTGTCAGCTGGATGGTATATAATAACCACCACCACCACCACCACCACCACCACCACCACCACCACCACCACCTTTATTTACACTCACAGACCCAAACAATTAAAATAGAAAATACATATGCGTAGTTTTAAAAGGATAAAGGATAAAACAATTACAAAATTACAAAATAGTTAAAACAGTTTAGGTAATAAAATGAATTGCACAAACAACATTTGGGAGGAAAACACAATTATATTAAGAGCTAACAAAGCTTAAATTGTATTCTGTATTCTTGGGGTGGTATACAAATACAACCAACCAACCAATCAATAGCAGACAGTCTCCTCTTGCTCTGTGTCAAAATTGGGGGAGTTTGGGCAAAGAGGTTTTGAGTTATTTATTTTTTTAAATAACCTTCAGTAATATTTCAAATATCTCACCTGCATTCTCACTGAATAACTCTCTGGCAATTAAGAAAAAAAAACTTTGAAGATGTTATGTGCCATCAAATAACTACTTATTTGTGATGATTACAGTATACGACTTAATGGCCTTCAAAATCTCACAACATTAACAGCTCTGTTCAGATCTAGCATTCAGCTAGCAATGCAAGAATTTTGGCTAACAAGTGACAGCTAGAAAAGTTGCTAGTTTTTGTTTTGGGGCTATGGTCTCCATAATCTCTTGCCATTTTTGAAGCTGTAGCCCCCAAAAGAGGAACTTTCCCTGTTCCTGGAGACAACCCTATTCTTACTCCAGAACATTAACATCTCTAATAATGTCTATAAAACTCGATGGAGCAAATACTGAAATTTGAAAATTTTCCTACATAAATAATATTTTGGCCTCCATTTTATTAGATGTTACTAAAAATAAAGCTGCATGAATCATTTGTCTCCACATTACCAGTTTCAGGGTAGGATACCATAGATTAGAAATTCACAGCAATGGAAAAACCAATCATGGACTCTAAAATATTGAAACTGGAAATAAACAACATTTCAAGAAATTAACTCTTTCTGACCACAGCTGGAAGCCAAAACTATTCATGAACCAGGTTCTTTATATATAAAGTCACCAGTTCTATAATCTGGTTACAATTGCCAATACAGATTTCAGATTCTTCTGATTTTCCTCCAACAGATCTTAAGCAATTAACGGAGACACTGGTATGGTTTGAATCAGAGGAGAACTAGCCATCTGGATCATGAATAAACAATACTTCTAATAAAATAAACAATATTTCTAATAAAATGCTAATGAAAATTTGTAAGAAGTGCTCTTCATTTTATTTTCGATATGGTCATATTCAACCTTTTCCTCTATGTTCATGTAAATTGCACACATTCAATTTGTTCTTAGTGGGCCATAAGAATAAGAATTGAATATGTTCAAATTATATTTATAAAAAGCAATCCATGACAAAGGAAAGAAAAGTGTTTTGTAACTTTCAGATATGCACAATAGAGGTTCTAATTTTACAACTTTCAGTTTTTCTACGTGGTATCTATTAAGCTCAGATGCTAGAAAAATGCCCAATCTGAATAATCTGTTTCAAAACAGAAGTTTTTTTCCCCCCATGGAACAATGTCAATTTTGAGAACAAGGCCATTTGCCCTAGTATTTAGTGAATAAGGAAAAGCAAATCATAATAATGAAAAAGAAACAAAATAAGGGCACATTTTAAAATGACATGTAGATGGCATACCATAAATACCAGTGCCAGCAGGGGCAACAAGAGAATTAATTACTGTCAAAAACAATTCAGTCAATTAACTGAGGGTCACAAAACACCTGGACCTTCTGTCAAAGTTAGTATAGCTTATATACAAATATTCATAAGTCTGTTTTTACCATGGAAACATAATATATTTGCATATTGTAATTCCAATGTACTGCTCTTTTAAGGATCATTACTTAGAGAGGCATTTCAAATGCTGTTCATAAAGAGTGCCATGAAACTAGATCCAATTTATTCAAGGTTATATTCCCTGCCATGCCTTGGTGAGCACACTACCACAATAAATTTGTTTCCCATCTGTTCTAGCTATTTAGCCTAACAGTTTGCAAGATTAAAGGCAAACAGAGAGATTTCTGATTGCATTATTTCAGAATTTAACACTCTCCCCTCAACCAACAGATAACAATATTTAGTAAATTTAAGGTTCTTCTCATTTACTGGAAAAGCTTGCTCTGAGAAGTACTACAGAAAGAATAGCCCTGTTTTAGCATTCATTTACTAGTTTGGAACACTTTAGTTCTCCAGACCCACACTTTGTTACAGAATCTACAATTGAAGCATTCTACAGCTTTATCACTTTCATGATTGAAACAATACCGCCATATTTCACTGCCAACACAGATGGAGTTTGCCCTTTCCCCAAGCCAAAAAAGGCTTGAACTATTCTTTTTTCTTAAGAAGCTTGGAAAGTGGAATAAGCACAAGAAGCAATGTGTCCTCTTCTATTGACTAGGAAAGTGTAGGACAGTGGCGGCGAACCTTTGGCACTCCAGATGTTTTGGACCACAACTCCCAGAATTCCAAGCCCGTATTGCGAAATGAGAAAGGACTCTGGAAGCTGTGGTCCAAATCATCTGGAGAGACGAAGGTTCACCACCGCTGGTGTAGGTGTAGGAGAGCAATCCTATTTATTCATAAGAACATAAGAACAGCCTTGCTGGAACAGGCCACAGCCCATCCCGTCAAGCATTCTGTCTCACACAATGGCTCACCATTTGCTTCAGGGCATTCCCAAGCAGATGTCTTCACCTGCTTACGATTCCCTGCAGATGGCAATGAGAGATATCCCGCCTATCTCTCCAATCTGTAGGTCGTCATTAGGCATCCATAATGATAGCCATTCATACCCTTGTTCTCCATGAACTTGTTTAATCCTTTCTTAAAGCTGTCAAGGCTGACAGCTGTCACCGCTTCTTCTGGCAAGGAGTTCCAGAACTGTGATCCTCTAGGTGAAAAAGTGCTTACTCTTAGTACCCAAAAATTTCATGGAGTGCCCCCTAGTTTTATTGTTGTGTGATAGGGAAAATAGCTTTTCCTCATCTATTTTGTCCACACCATGTATGATTTTATAAACTTCAATCAGGTCACCTCTTAGACGCCGTTGTTCAAAACTGAAGAGGCCCAGCCGTTGCAGCCTCAGATGGTAAGGAAGGTGTTCCAGTCCCCTAATCATTCTGGTTGCCCACCTCTGCACTTCTTCCATTTCCATAATATCCTTCTGGAGGTATAGTGACCAGAAATGTATGCAATACTCCAGATGGGGCCTCACCATAGATTTACAAAGAGGCAAAATGACACTTGCGGACTTATGTTCTATACCTTTCCTAATTATCTCTAGCATTGAGTTTGCTTTTTTCACTGCTGTGGCACACTGGGTTGACACCTTCATTGAGCTGTCCACCAGGACACCAAGGTCCTTTTCCTGGTTTGTTGCAGAGAGTTCAGACCCCCATCAGTTTACGAATGTAGCTGGGTTTTTTTTTTTGCCCCAACATACATCACTCTGCACTTACTAATGCTGACACTCATTTGCTAGTGGTTTGCCCACTCCCTCAGTGTCAAGAGATCCTTCTGGAGCTCCTCACAATCTCTCTCTGTTTTTACTACCCTGTATAATTTAGTGTTGTCAGCAAATCTGGCTACCTTGCTATTTACTCCTGCTTCTAGACCATTTATGAAGAGGTTGAAAAGCAGGGGTCCCAGTACTGAACCTTGGGGGAACCCACTCTTTACCTCCCTCCATTTGGAGAAGCGCCCATTTAGTGCTACCCTCTGTTTCCTGTCCCTTAGCGGCCTGTTGCTGATCCAGGACAAGACCTGTCCCTTGATTCCATGACTGACAAGTTTATTCAAGAGCCTTTGGTGCAGGACCTTGTCAAAAGCCTCATATAACACAACTAAGAACTGATCTAGATGGGAGATTGGATGCTAGAACACAAGATGGTTTGTTTTGTAGTTATAAGCCTTTGCGGCCTTCCGGCATTAGAAGGAATAACTAACTCTATTCCCACCTATGTTAAGGCCCAAGCACACTGGAAGTTAGCCAGCTTACTAGTGTAGGCTTTGGACAATTTTCTTTTCCCCACCCCTGTTCTCCATTTCACCATTTTCATTGTTGGGCATTTACAGTGGCATGGGGGGAGCTTCAACTAGAGAAGGCAGGCCAACAAGAACAACTGGATTCAGTTTTGAAGTACAATGGGAAATGTCACCAAAACACTTGCATCAACCAAGAAAACAAAATTCAGAACAATTTTAGAAGTAAATTTAAAGTAGATTACAGTGACCCCCCCCACCTATTGCGGGGGTTAGGGACCTGACCCAACCTGCAATAATTGAAAATCCGGTAGGTGAGGTCAGCCCTTGGGCACCTAGCTGGGGGCTCTTGTACTTACCGGAGGCCTCAGAAATGATTTTTGGTGATCCAGAAGTCACTTCTGGTTTGCAGGGAGGCCGTTTTGGAGCCTCCAGAAGGCCTGGGAAGGCCCTCGCAGGCCCATTCGGGACAGCACCAGGTTGGGGATAACTGCAGGAGGCCTGAAACAGGCCTTTGCCCCTTAACCTAGGGGGCCTTTTTCCTATACTGTAGTCCCGCGATATAGCGGGACCGCAGTATATGAACCGTGAAAGGGTGGGGGACCACTGTACAACATTTATAGGCTTACTGGCCATGTAGAAAACTTTCTATAGGGTGTTTTCCTCTTTTCACCGCAACAAATGAAACTGTAATCTAACATCCAAATCTTCAGAGGAGCACAGCAATGTGATAATGTTCTCCCACCTCATAAGTCTGAGCTGCCATTTGGGAGAGATGTCTAGACCCCAGAGGTATATAGGATGTACTACTTTCTAGGAGGGTAGTTAAGATAAAAAGTGCACAGGCTGGATCTATTCCAATTCTATTTTTATCAATTTATCAAAACATTCAGATGCTGGAGATGCCCCGGTATTTGATGTTACTGGCAACAGAAAGGATAATGGAGAAAGTAAACGAAACCTAAACTATCTCCAAAAGTGAAAATGACAAAGCTGACGTTGTTGTGCTTTGATCATACTATAAGAAGACTGGAGTCCCTAGAAAAAAACACACTTATGCTAGGAAAAGCTGAAGGCAGCAGAAAAAGAGAAAGGCTAACGATGAAATGAATTAACCCCATAAAGGCAACCCATGGGCTTGAGTTTGCAAGAGTTGAGCGGGGCTCTTGATGACAAGGCATTTTGGAGGTCACTCTTTCGGCCGCCCTTGTTTGGAAGAAACTTGACAGCACATAGCAATAACATGCATGCAAATGTGAGCCCATGAATTGTTAAAAGCGCAAAGCTGAACTTTAGCAGGCAGAAACTACATTCACTGCAGAAGCCAACCCTATTCTGTTTTGTTTTAAATCATATGCACCCTGTCAACCTTTGTATTTTCAGTATCTTCTTTTACATTTTCATTGTCAGGATGCAGTCTGCAAGAGTATGCAGTTATCTAAGAAAATTCGCACTGACACACATTACGTATCCTAACATTCTTCAGAAACCATGACTATCACAAATACCACAGAGAATACCTAATCCACCTACATCAACATATAAAAACATCTAAAGCCAATGTCCTGTGTGCTTGGTACTGCTGTTAGATATCAATTTTAATTCTGGTGTTACTAATAGGACTGCCAAATGAGTCATCATACTGCACAATTCTAGACTTTCTTTGCAAAAAAATATCAGTCTGAAAGACTTCTTACCATACTGAATGCCTACAACCAATGTTTAAATAAACATTGGCGAGGTCTGCTGTGGTCATGGTTGACACATGCTTTAGTTACATCCCAGTTCGATTACTATAACACACTCTACATGGGGCTACCTATAGAAAGTGTGAAGAAAGCTCCGTAGGTCCAATGAGCAGCACCTCAGTTCCTAACTGGGGCTGGGTGTACTGTTACAGAAGCTTCACTGATGGTCTCTTGATTTCAGGGCAGAATTCAAAATGATAGTTCTTACCTATAAAGCCCTAAACAGCTTAAGACCAAGCTATCTCCAGGACTGCATCTCCCATGATCAACCTGCCTGTGTGTTTCAGTCCTGCCACCTTCACCGGTGTGTTTGTTGGGGACACAGGAGAGAGCCTGACTACCTTACTTCCAACTGGACTCTTTGTATTGTGCAGTTTCTATGAAAGAGGTACCTATTGCAAATCTAAAGCCATGTCTGTTATAAAATTAGTTATCAGCATTCATAATTCTTAATGTTACACTCGAATCATCTTTCATTAAGAATTCTTAAAACAAACTAATAGCACAACTCACAAAAGAGAAAACTTACTAAAACATGGCTTGAGCACAGTAGTTAACAGTTTGTAATAAAATATGATGTGGTTATGAAGTCATATAAGACGTGATATGGTTATCACTGTTAGACAAGACATGTCTAAAAGGAGTCCAATTCTTTTTTGAACTATGTATCGTCAAGGAGCATTTTATTCACAAAGCTAAATTGTTTCTCTCTGTATTGCAATGAAAAGGGGCGGGGGGACACAAAGACATCTCTCTCTGAGACAATTGGCAGGAAGCACAATACATGAGATGACAGAGATTAAAGCCAGTGCTATTGCCTTAACCTCAAAAGTAACTAAAGCCACACACAGCGTTTATGAGAATATATGAGCATACATCTGTTCTGTCCTCCTCCACTTCAGAGATGTCAAGCAGTCACTAAACCTTCAAGATGTTCCATACTGCTCTTAAAATCAGAGTAACCAAATCACTAGACCTTGCCTAAAGATCTAATTTAGGAGCACGGTGGAGCTAGGGGGAAAAAACTTTCTTCTCGCCTTGCCATTTGGAGGGGTGTCAGAGGCAAAAGCTTTCACCCCGGCACCCCACCACCCCTTCCACCAACATTACCCTCAGATAAGAGTGCTTGCTCTTATCCATGAATTTCACTATCCACGGGTGATCTTGCAATTGATCCCCCACATATATGGCGGTCCTACTGTATTCTACTGTATTATTTAAAGGACTTGTAGAATCTCAAGAGCTAGCACCCCAGTTATCAAAGGTCTGTTAAACCCAATAATATTCTGGAAGTTCCTATACTCACAACCTAAACCAGGTGGAATGTGTATCAAATATGTCTTATAATGTCCAGAGAAAACAATATCCAAGTCAAATTTTAGAGTTTATGTGGGAAAGTCTATCCACAAGACTGAACTCTTGCTTCTTTCTGGACAAAGCAGATATTTAAATGTAAAGACTTAACATTTTACTGTCTAGAGTAATTCACATTGATGAGAGGGGGGAATCTTAATAGGGAATATTTTAATGCTTTGCCAGGAAGATCTCAATATTTTATGTTTATGACTGATACTATATAATTTCATACTAATTCCTTTCACTGGAGCCCTAGAATTTTAAGTTTATTTTATATGAGTTTGTTAATTGTATTAATGCTGAAATGTCATTTTATACAGTTTATGCTGTTTCCTTGATTAAAATTGTATATGTAATGGTCTGATGACAACATACATATAAATGAAAATCTCAGTCTCGCTGAGGTAATCTACACAGCATGTCTACCACAATTACTCACCTTAATCTACTTCATAGGAATGTACAGATAAGAATGGAGAAGCAAACAGTTTATCTAAGGATAAACAATAGCTCATGAGGCGGTAATAGTGATCAAGTCCCCAGAGTGCAAGAAAAGGGGTTACACCTTCTTCTACATGGGTAGTACTGCTAAGTAAAATAGCCCCCCCTACAACAGTTAAAATACATTTTAAATTATATGTAATTTCAGTAAACATTCTCACATTTTGTAAATCCTCATAACAAAAGTTGAAATACATTTAATTACAGAACTATTAGAATCAAATAAAACTAAACGCAACCATAAAAGCAATTAAAACCTATTAAGTATACAGAGAATCATCTCAATTAATTAAACTGTATTTCAAGCCAATTTCACACCCTTTCTAAAAACCGTCTGTAAACTGATAGCAAAATGAAATAGTATTCCAGATGTTTCTAGCTTTTGGCCCCAGGAGTCTTTACCTAAAACCCAGGCACTGTATATCATTCTTCGATGCATATTTGCTGAATATGAGAGACTGCCATTCTGCAAAAGTATTTCATCTGAAGTAAACCGAGTGGTTTACATATACCAAACGCACATTTAATGTGTTCTTAAGAGTTATTTCCCAATAATAACGAAATAATGGCCAAAATGACCACCCCAACTTTCAGTGTCTTAACTGAATCTAAAAAGGCTATTTCAGTGCATATTGTTCTCAACATCATTATATAATTTTTAAAAAATTCCGCCAAAGAAAGAGATGGCAGAAACTAGGTACAAGTCATAGTTCTTCTCAAAGGCTGCAATAGTATGTTCATTAGCAGAACGCTACAGCATCAGAAACTGTTTTAGAGAACTGGAAAAGGGAACTTGCAATGACACACAGCAACCTAAGCAAACTGTCATAAAGGTGATGGAGCCTTGTGACAACCAAAGAAGTTATTTCAGTTTTCAAGTTCAAAAGCAAACAGGAATTCAGACAGAAATCTTTACCGCTCATGCACCAGAAAAGACATATCAGCGTCCCCAAGTCACATTTTATTGCAGAACTTACCCAGAATTAGACTGATAAAGTTAGGCATTCTAAAGCATTAGTTCTTTTCAGACATTTTAATCAACCCCAGAGCTGTGATCATGCTTACTGGGGAGCACTCCGCTCTGCCCTCCTGTTAATGTGTTCTTGATAGTTACAGCACCAGTTCTGAAGAGGAGGCTAGGATTCCTTGTTAGGTACTCTACAAGCAGCCAAGAGCCCAGATGCTTCTGGATTCTTGATCACATGTACAGCATGCAAACAAGCAGAAATTGCTGCGCTTCAGATGAAGCAGGCACCAGGTTAGGCAATTCCCTTTAAGAGCATGCACTGACACTTCAAGAGCAGTAAACAATATCTCAGAGTTTTGGCCATTAGCCATGGTTTTTGCTTCGATAGACAAAAATGGTTGGGATAAAAGCCATTATAAAAGCCATTCCAACAAAAGTACTTTTTTTTGCCACTGTAATCCTTTAATGTTCTGGCCAGTCTAGTGTACTGTGCCAACAAATGTCCCATGCCATTTTTCCAGTGAACTGTGATGAAGAAATACTGTAGAACTGATGTACTTTGGTTGTCAGCAGGAAGGCCTGAAATGCAGGAGAAGGGAAGGCTGAAACACTGGAATACTCAGCAGGTTCAAGAATCCCCAATACACATGCATTCAACTCATATATACTTTAACTACAGCCCTAATCTTACTGCTAATCCTGACTGTCAATACAGTACGATGATACACATAATGGTGTTTAGAAGATACCACACAACTTACTCACTGTAAGTTTTTGTCTTAAAAATCCAGATAGATGAGCATTACAAAGCTTACCACAATAGATAGGAGGTGTCAATCCTATAATTTATATTAGGGCAAGAGACAGTAGTGGTGGGGTGACCAGAGTGAAAGTTGTTGTCATGGACACACACCCCCCGGTAGATCAGGTACACCACCCTGGAGGTTTTGAACTTCCTGCTCGGTCTGCCACCCGTTTGGGAAGCTCAAAATCCCTCCAGTCCCCCTCCCTGGTCGCCACCTCCGACTCCTTCCATGGTGGGTTCCTGTAGAGCTCCCTGCCATTGGCCAGCCGGGGTGGCTGAGCCAAGGACTTGCCTCTGCCCTGGGGCCCCTGGCTCCCCAGCAGGGAGTTGAACCCTGCATTGCCGCCACTGCCGCCATCCGCCTCCTTCATCCATCCGAGATCTCCGGCTCTGAACCTCAGCGGACCCAATTGTGGGCTGGGCAGAGCTTTTTAAGGTGGACTGGAAGAGAACGGCTAGCAACCTGTGTAGCCGGTCTGCACCCTCTTGCTCCCAACAGCTTTGCTTTTGGATCCAGTCCACCTTAAAAAGCTCTGACCAGCCCACAATCGGTTCCACTGCAGCTCAAAGCCGGATATCTCTGGAGGCTTTGCTTTTGGATCCAAAGGATTGCCTGTTGGGAGCAAGAGCGCACAGACTTGCCATGCAGGTTGCAAGCCACCCTCCTCCAGTCCACCTTAAAAAGCTCTGCCCAGCCCATGATCGAGTCCGCTATGGCTCTGAGCTGGAGATCTTGAACGGATGGAGGAAGTGGGGTTTTGAACTTCCTGCTCAGGTGGAAACCAAGCAAGAAGTTCAAAACTTCCAGGGCAGCAGACCTAATCCGCCACTCTGCCCAGCTGCAGGGCATGAAGTCTTGCAGGAGGCAAAAGGGCTGGGCCATGAGGCTGGTGAATCAGTGGATACAGGGGTGCTATTGTAGTATATGAACACTCAAGAGTCAGTTATTCAATTAGAGAAGATACCATGTCACTTCTACACCCCCACTTTTTTCTTTTTTTTCTTTTGTGTCTTATATATTTCAACTCATGTATTTAGTTAGATTCAACTTTTATGAGAGGGATCGATTTGTTCGAAGGCCACTCTCAGATTTGGTTTCCAGTACCTGCAAACAATGGAAAGCAATAAAGGTGAATCCAAGCTAAGTTCAAGTGTGCTCATTAATTTGAAGGAGAATACCAGTTGCAATTTAATTTCACCAGGAATTTGGGGTCTCACCAAACAAGATACTCTTCCATCCTAAAAGCTGTGTACACTTAGGAGGAAAAGTCCATCTGCCCCATTCTGTGTTGGATTCAACATGCATTTGGCAAATTAGATTCCTTTTGCTTTGTAACTGATCACCTGGGAAACAGCAGAGTAGAGATGGGCACGACTTAGCGGTATTCCCGTTTCCGTTTCCGTTACTCGTTTCCGTTACTCTATGGAAACGGTAACGGGAATCACTCCCCCAGACTTCGAGCTCGAACCGACGAACGAACAATTTGGTCTGATTTGTCGTGCTCGTTACTTGCATCGCGGCACCGCGCAAGTGCCAAGCGGCACAGAAAAAAAGTTTTTAAAAGTTAAAAAAAAAACCGATTCCCGGCCCTAAAAGTAGGCGAAAACTGTCTGAGGGCACCTACCAGGCCAGAAGGGTGTTTTATTTGGGGGGGGGTTCCCCGCCCCCCCTCTCCTTGGCTATTGCTACTGCTGCGCTGCTGGTACCAGGCTGGGAGGGCGCATCCATTTGCCATGCAGTGCGGGGGATCCAAAATGGTGACCGCAATATTTTTTTTTAAATCGTTGCCCAAAACCCCACCAAAGCACCACAGAAACATGCGAAAATTAGCTATTTTAAATGCTTGAATTTTTACAGTAGCAGCAGCAGTCTCCGGATTTTATTTTATTTTATTTTTTTTGCGCATTTGCAAAAAACCAAAAATCGCATGGCCAGGTTTTGCTGACTGTACCAGTCTGGGAGGGCGCATCCGTCCAAAATGGCGACCGCAATATTTTTTTTGAAATCGTTTTATTTTAAATGCTTGAATTTTTACAGTACACAGTGGGTTTTTCTGCACGTTGATTTTATTTTATTTTATTCTGCACATTGATGGGCTTGCCCATGGGAGTGGACCATGCAAATTTTCCACCAATCGCATGGCCACTTGGCCAGGTTGACCACAGAGACTTCTGGGATGTGCCAATCGGGCATAAACAGCCCACTAATCGTAGCCCAAACCCGAACCCTAAGCCTAACCCATACGCCAGTACACTGTCCTTCTAAGTGGGTCAGAGAGGCACCCAGATGCACCCCAATACTCACCCTAACCTCACCCGTAACTAGCCTAACCCTAGCGCTTGCGCTAACACGTCTTAACCCTAAGCCAGATCTACTTGCATTGCACTACATGCAAGTACGTGAGACACAGCGGGTGCAAAGAGTCTGCCAGTCCGTCACTTGTGGCTCTGGCTGACTCCTGCAGCTCCCTCCAGGAGCCCGCTACCCCCCCCAAACCAGTACTAACGACAACGAAAAAACGAAAAAACGAACCGACTAATTTTTGCGAAATTTCGCAAAAAACGGAAACGAGCCGAAACGGACTGCCTCCGACACACGACAACTCGAAAACGTCATTTTCCTGAGTCGTGCCCATCTCTACAGCAGAGCTTTGTTTGCACATCTGATGTTGCAGACATGCATCAAAGAAAGATTTGCATTGCCCAGATGAATAATATTACATGAGATCTGACACTCGGTCAGAATCTAACACAATGTACTTAAGAATGAACAAAATATCCCCCCTCCCCCATTCAGCAGTGGGCAAAGTCCCGAAAGAACCAAGTTTTTAAGGAAAGCAATGCTTCTAAGATACTGGTAAAATGTGTTCTGTTATTCAAGATTCTGAATCGCATCTCTCCTTGAAACATTTAATGGAAATATGTGATATACCTGTTAAGTGTTCATTTGAGACACAAGAACTCTTGAGCTGGCTCTTACCACAGCCACTGAATCATGACAGATCATCTAGGATGACTGTGGGGAAAATTTCAGTATTTGGTGGTTTAGGAAAACAATTCTTTCTTCTCCAATGCTACCACAAATTCTGTATATGCTTACCACATATTTAGTAAAAGTGAAAGATCCGTGCTTTTCAGAGAGTCACAATCTCTCAAATAGACATCACACACAGTTCTAAGATATAAATGTTTTCTTTAAAATTTTGGCAAACATTTCATCTGAGCAATCTTATCACTCAACAACTGGATTGTGCAGCATTTAATAAATCCAGACATTGCAAATGCTTTCATTGTCGAAATAGATCAGTGCCTCTAAGAAGAACACCCTGCCTGCCATAAAATAAGCTTGCCCACACTAGTTTCCTGTTATATGTATTATCTGGGAAGAAATAATAGCTTAGATAATTGGCTGCATAATTTTGTAAAGGGGGATTTATTAAAGCTGATGTGTTGTACATAAGAACAAACATATGTTTTCATCAAAGCTATGTGAGGAAGGAAGCATTTCAGCTAGTGATTGGAAGCAATTCTGTTTAAAGAATTCAAATAGTAATGTTAACTTTAAAAATAAAAAAAATATTCACAATAACAAATACTGTACAAATTTATAATACAGTGGTACCTTGTATAAAGGAATTAATTCGTTCCAAATGAAATTATGTTAAGCACATTTTCCTTTATACAAATTCCCATAGGAATGCATTGAAAATGGAGTAATCCCATTTTTATGTTGCCTGGATTTTCCCCATAGGCAATTATGTTAAGCAAATTTCCCCTATCTCTGGAATTTTTTATGTTGTACAAATTTTATGTTATACAAGCTGTTTGTTATACAAGGGTCCAGTGTACATGAAACCTACTATGATACATAAGGAAGTTTGTACAAGCAAACTAGATATGGGCTTTTCATTTTGGAAGTGCGCAGCTTCCAAAATGAACCGCAGGAACCCAGCTGACGTTCAGAACTGGAGGAATGAAATCAAACAATCTCTTACCTCAGGCAAGTCCAAACTTCGGCCCTCCAGATGTTGTGGACCACAACTCCCACAGTCCTTTGTCACTGGCAATCTAGGCTTAGAATTCTGGAAGTTGTGGTCCAAAACATCAGGAGGGCCTAAGTTTGGGCATGGCTGTCTTACCTTGTGCTAAGTTCACACGGGGTTAAACTCCAACGAGGAAGAAGCCTCCAACGTGTCATCTTTCCTTCTCCCTGGCGCTGGCCAATCAGGAGCTGTGCAGGGAAACACATCATCCCACCTCCCTATCTGATTGGCCAGCACCAGGAAGAAGGAAAGATGACATGTCGAAGGCTTCTTCCTCACTCCACACGAGCCCAGCACAAGGTAAGGGATTGGTTGATTTCTTTCCTCCGGTTCAGAACATCAGCTGGGCTCCTGCGGTTCATTTCGGAAGCCAGCCACTTATGAAACAAAAAGGCCATCTCTAAGCCAAACCTTTTCTCCATCAATAAGAATGTGCTTCCTTCCTCAATTTTGTGCTCTTGAAATACATATACAGGATTCAGTGTTTACCATCTACATTCAACAAGGTCATGCTGTCTGTAGCTGGTTGTAGTTGTAGTTTGGCAATCTATTGATCACTAGATTAGGGACAGCTGTTCAAGAGGCTGTTCGATTCTGCCACAAATTATACTATTTATTTTAGTTTCTGAATTTTGTTGGTTGAAGGGTGCTGCTTGTTAACAAGAGAAAGTGATCTCAATAGATTCACCATGCTTGGATATATCACTTCAGCCCAACATAAGATGAAACAAATACAATCAAGACATGTAGGACTTAGTAGCTGAATTTATTCCATTACAAAACCCCACCAAAATCTCCCTAAGGAGGTTGTACAGGTCAACACCTTAGACAAACCAAAACAAGTCCAAGTGCCAAAGTAAATAGGCTTCATTCCATTAAGCCAATACATTTTAGTGCTCGAAAAACTCTGCGGCTGAGAAACTGAGAGACTTTGAAAATTCTGGATGGGACATTATGAGAGTCTGACAAACAACCTTCACACTTTGATGAAGATTAGTGGTCACATTTTCAAAATTTCCCCAAGGAAGGCCTAGAGTTTATGGACAGGCAAAACAGGTTAGCCAGATAGAATAATGCCTATTTACTTTGGCTTTCTGATATTTGTTTCCTCAGTTTATACCCTATCACATCTTGCAACTTAAGGCATTACGTGTTTTGTTTTTTGTATAACACATTTTCAGGAATAAAAGAGCCACTGTGGCTGAAGTCTTGTTGCTTAGTGTAGCAAATGGCACTAGAGTAGGCCTCCTCCATAAATTCCATTATTCAAATGGGCCTAATCTAATTGTAACTTGTTTTCTCATAGTTGTATTATTAAATACGCTTCAGCATACTGTGCTTACTTTAAACCAGTAATTAATCATTTTTCCCCCTGTGGAACTCCCAGAATTTCACAGCTAGCATGACCACTAGATGCAATGGTTGGTACGAATGCAAAATGGAGTTTTAAAAAATACGTAACAAAGCATTGTATAAATCATTGGGAACACAAAAGAGGTTGAAGAGCCAACAGATGCATTGCTGCACCACCATCCCCTTCACTCAATGGGACGTGGAATCAAATAAGCCTCTGGACAGTTTCTTTTCTAAGAGAGACGTACAACTGCAATGCCTCCCCAAAACTAACTGCATTTTTCAAGAGTATTCCAACTCAGCAATTATTATAGTGAGAAAGAATGATTTTCCCCACCACAGCAGAGAAGAAGAGAGTGCTTGATCTCTGCTTGTATTTGTCATTAAGGTCAGTGCAGCTTGCTACGCCCCCCTGGATACTCACCATGCACTATAGCTCACAGAAAACAACTCCTTTGGAATGCTCCATCTGGATAAACACTGCATTGTTCTCTAACACAGGGAAAACCAGAATGTAACCACGCTGCTACCATGCTAACATGGGGGGGGCAGGGGTAGGGGGGGACATAAAAATGTATCTCTTTTTTAACAGCTCAAATAAGTAGACACAGTAAACGAATTGTAAGCCATATACAAAATTAAAGCATTTTCTAAATGTCTGTGTTATGTATTTTGATACTGCTACAGAGGTTACACTGGAACACAGAATATGCGCATAAAGTATACATGGTAAAATGTCCATTCACCAGCAACATCATTTGGGCTGTTGGTGGTGGCTGATCAGGCTTACAAGTTTTCTCTATACAAAGATCTAGAATTTCACAACAGTGTAATATCCTGTATAGAGTAATATATGCCTGGTATACGACACAACTTGCATTTTTTTCCAATATCAAACTTACATGCAATTAAAAAAATTAATACGGCGGGATAAACAAGTAATTATATTTAAATTTCCCATCTTAATTGCGAACATCCATTGCTTCTATGGAGACTAAACCAACTAGGAAATCTAAGTATGCCTTCTGGTGGGGATGCTACTTTCCCTCTGGAGAAAAGAAGATCTTGAGGATGGGCATCGAAGGAAATTACATCATCATCATCATCATCATCATCATCATCATCATCATCATCATCATCATCATCATCATCATCATTTAATAATTTAAAATGGTTAAAATATTACAACATTTGTTTTTCATAAATCACTAATCCTGTCAGTTCAAACTGAAGATGAAGTTGGATAATATCACATATAATCCTAAATTACAAGTTAAAGTTATGTGCAAGTAGTCTGCAAGAAGCTTTACGATCAGAAGGTCACTTCTTACTCCTATATTAACGGGAGAGGGGGCCAAATAACATTTCAGATTCATTTTAGCAGTTTCTTGATTTGTTGTTACATGTGAAACAGGAATTATGCTTTGAAAAAAGTTCTAATTAGTTAAACAAGGCCGCCAGAACAACCAAGAGTCAATTGTCGGCTTCATTTAACCATTGTTTCAAACAATATTTCCCAGTCTGCGTGTAACAAAAAAACTAGAAACTTACTGGAGTGAAAATATCATTGTCTAATCATGTTCCTGGTAACGTAGGAAACTACGGGGGTGGGGGGGGTGCATAAAGGCAATGCACTAGCAGCTCCTTCCTGTTTCTACACATGTTGCTAAACAGCGGTTTAGTCCAGGCAGGACAGCACACAACTCCTAATTTCTACCCCCATGTAACTTCCACCAAAGACAGGTGTCTGCCAGTGCTGCTGGAAAAGATGCTGGAAAACACTCTTGTGTTTCTGCTGAAAAAACTGTCATGCTCCATTTTTTCTGCAGAAGTGCCTCTTTCGGGTGAAGGAAAATGTCTGCGTCAGGACCACAGCTCTGCAGAAAGACCAAGCATCCATTCAATCCTCGTCTACCCTATTTCACAGCAAATAAGCAGTGACAACTTCTAGTGGAGGAAGGATATGACTCTCTCAAAAGGTCCTGGGGAGTGCTGTGCCCCTCCCCCCTCCCCCACCCCCTAAGAGGTAGCCTTTCCCAGATAGATCGCTAACAGCAAAAATCCTGACTGAAGAGCTCTTTGAACTGCCTGCCCCAATCAATTATTTTTCATCTGAAATAAATGCCATAGCTCAGCAGCAGCAAAAGCAGCAGATGTAGATTATTTAGACTTCTGGCCCAGTGGTTAAACTGCAGTGCTCCAGCCAAAACTCTGCTTACAACCCGAGTTCAATCCCAGGTAGGAAGCTCATAGTTCACTCCCAGCCTTCCAAGGTTGGCAAATTGAGTACCCAGCTTGCTGGGACTGGGGTACGGGTGGCAATGTTCAGCTTGCATAACTAAAGTATAAACTGCCCAGAGAATACTTTAAGCGTTATGGGACAGTATTTAAGCAGCACTTTTTTTTACTTTTATTTCTTTATTTGATTTATATACCACCCCATTAACGCAAGCACTACTCTGTCCAGTTTAGGGAGCTGAGAGATTTAGAATTATTAACAGGGCCATGGGTGATTGTTTGCCATGGCAGGGCTGGCCCTCTCTCTGCTCATAGTGAAATGGCCTCATAGTTATTCCAACTTTGAATATTGTAGTTCTAAAAAAAACCTTCATGAACTTCTTTTCCCTTCTACTTCTTAATATGATTATTACACCTTCTTCTAAAAGTATTTAAAGGAGCATAATGCAGAATCACAAAGCCATATAACAGGGGTGCCTTTCTCCAGCTGCGGAAAATATATCAGCTACGCCCCTACCTGGATGAACGGAGCCTCATGACAGTTACGCATGCACTGGTAACATCCTGTATTGATTACTGAAATGCGCTTTACATGGGGCTGCCTTTTAAGACGGTTCGGTGATTGCAACTGGTTCAGAATCGTGCGGCGCAGCTGGTAAGTGGTGGGGCCGCCAGGGATCACATCACACCGATTCTGTATAACCTTCATTGGATTACCAGTTGCTGCTCGAGCCCAAATCAAAGTGCTTGTTTTGACATATAAAGCCCTAAATGGCTTAGGACCTAGATACCTGAAGGACCGCCTCCTTCCATACGAACCTACCCGGCAATAAAGATCGAGCCAGGGGGCCCTCTTGAAAGAGCCATCCCTCAAGGAGGTGAGAGGGATGGCTTGTAGGAACAGGGCCTTCTCGGCAGCTGCCCCCAAGCTATGGAATGCCCTCCCAAGCGAGACCCGCCTGGCGCCAACATTGATGACATTTTGGAGCCAGGTAAAAACCTTCCTGTTCCAGAAGTTTTTTAATTGATACAACATAGACTGTGGGTCCTCTGATGGCAATTTTAGTGGAATGATTTTAGTGTAAGGTTTTTATTATTGTTTTAATTATTTATTGATATTTGATGTTTTAACTGTTTTAATTCTTTATTGTAAGCAGCCCAAAGACCTTTGGGTAGTGGGCGGCATATAAGTTGTATAAATAAATAAATAAATAAATAAATAAATAAATAAATAAATAAATAAATAAATAGCTCAGTAAAATGCAAGTGCACAACAGCAACAGCAGTAAAAACCATAATACAGTACAGTGCCATCAATAATAGCATGAAAATAGAACAGGAACAAAAGATCAGAATAGGGAAAAGAACATGAGTAATGCATAGCACTAAATGCAATATTCATGTAAAATAAGGAAGGAGGTAAGAAACTTCTACCATATTTTTATAGCTGTTAAAAGCACTTGATCACATAAAATAGCAGAATATAACAAAATTCGTTTTGGCAAGAGGTACCACACAAACTACAAGCTCAGGCCAATGGAAACTGTATCTACCTAATAGACACACCTGGAAAGTAATATAGTGGTATGTTCCTTTCCAGAATAACATACAGTGGACCCTTGTATAACAAACAGCTTGTATAACATAAAATTTGTACAACATAAAAAATTCCGGAGATAGGGGAAATTTGCTTAACATAATTGCTTATGGGGAAAATCTGTACAACATAAAAATGGGATTACTCCATTTTCAATGCATTCCTATGGGAATTTGTATAAAGGAAAATTTGCTTAACATAATTTCATATGGAACGAATTAATTCCTTTATACAAGGTACCACTGTATACAGAACTATGTCTTTGCAGTTCTGGCAGATTGGTGTGTTATGTGAGGGTTTGCTTGTGACTTCTTCAGGATAGGATATTAATGACTTACTCAGGATTTAAACTTGCAATATATATTCCAGAAAAATCAAAATCTGATAAACATTAATGTGAACATACAACTTCTCATCCTTGCATGATGGTGTGAAAAAGGAGTTATAGTCTTGGGTCACAAGATGGGTTCTCTATAAGCAAACCCTACTCCCCATACCCGGAATCAATAATCCATTGATACTAGTTTTGAAGGTGGTAGCAAGGACATCTGCTTCCTTCTTGGTGTCTTGAACCCGGGCAACCCAGTTTCCGGATCCTGGATCTCCCATTTTATTTATTTATTTATTTTAGAGTCTCTTTTACCCCACCTTTATCCTTAGAAAAGGACCCAAGGCAGCCTACAGTAATGAGGGATAATATACAGTCCAGTACAATTAAGACATCAAGTATTTGAGAGCAAGGAATTGAGGGACATCTTACAGCATTAATAGACAACATTACATCAAAGCTACAAGAAAACGTGTCCAGTTAAAAAGAGAGTAAAATTTCATGTAAAAGTTATGAGTGATGGAAACATAGTGTTGATGTGAACACATAAAGTTTTTAGTAACAATGAATACAAAGTCTATATGATCCTATCGATTCATGTAAAAGACACATAATAGGTAGTCCATGATTCAGGAAAAGTCCATGATTCAGGAAAAGCTTGCCTGAGAGAAGCAAGAAGGTATTTGCCTGTTTGGCCGGAAAGGCAACAAAGAGATGATGCTCGCAAGGTCTTGGCCTCTAGTCAGCATCTTGGAGGGAGCTGTTCCAGTGGAGTCTGTGGTACCCTGCAGTCAGCAGTAGAGATGGAGAATTCCCGTTTCCGCCCTTTCATGAATCACTGCCCCAGTTCGAGCTCGAACCGACGAACGATGTTATCTGTGAGGTTTTTAAAAGTTAAAAAAAAACCCAGGCGAAAAAGGGAGAGATTTGGGGGGGGGGGGGTTCCCCGCCCCCCTCTCCTTGGCTATTGGCCTCTACCAGGCCATCCATTGATGACCTTAACAGAAACATGTGAAAATTAGCTATTTTAAATGTGAAATTCATACAGTGGGTTTTTCTTGCAAAAAAAAGTCTCCGTTGATTTTATTTTATTTTATTTTATTTTTTTACCTGCACATTTGTAGCCCTGGGAGGGGACCCAAAGTTTTGCAGCCATTCCACCAATCACACAGTGTTTGTGACTGTCCAAGGGGTCATTTGCCATCTTGAATTTTTTTTTGTTGCCCAAAACCCCTCGAGATGCGGAAATTGATTTTAAATGCTTGCAGCAGCAGTGGAGCTGATTTTATTTTATTTTATTTTATACACCTGCGGGTGTAATGTGATCTCTGTTGACCACAGAGACTTCCCAAATCGGGCATAAACAGCCCACCCAGTCAGAACCCTAACCCTAAGCCTAACCCATACGCCAGTCCTTCTAAGTGGGTCAGAGAGGCACCCAGATGCACCCCAATACTCACCCTAACCTCACCCTAACTAGCCTAACCCTAGCCTGCTAAGCCAGATCTTTGGACCTGTGAGACACAGCGGGTGCAAAGAGTCTGCCACACTTGTTCTTTCCTGCAGCTCCCTCCAGGAGCCCGGCGAAAAAACAAACCGACTAATTTTTTTTCGGAAACGAGCCGAAACGGAACCGGCCCCCGACAACTCATCAGCAGTGCTGCCTTGAACTTTCTTTCCTGAGGCTTTTCATCGGTAGCCCCACATAGAGTGCCTTATAGTAGGCTAGCTGGGATGTCACTAGATCATGTGTCACCGTGGCCAGAGCTGGTTTCCCAAGAAATAAGCATAACTTGTGTACTAGCCTTAATTGTGCAAATGTGCTCCTGTGCACAGCTGTGACCTGGGCATCCAAGCTCAAGGATGAGTCCAAGAGCACCCCCAAGCTGTGCACCTGATTTTTCAATTGGAGGCAGGTTGCATCCCTATCCCTTGTTCTCCCTTTCGACTGACCAGGAGCACCTCTGTCTTGTCTGGGTTTAGTTTCATTTTGTTTATCCTCATCCAGTTCATTACTGCAGCTAAACACGCATGTAAAGTTGAGATAGTAGCTCCCTTAGAATCCGGAGGTGACGAGAGATAGAGTTGGGTATCATTGGCCTACTGGTGGCACTTAACCCCAAAAGACCTGATAATCTCCCACAGTGGTTTCATATAGATGTTAAATAATATAAGAGACGAGACAGAACAGAACCCTGGGGAACTCCATAGGTCAGCGGCCATGGTGTCCAACACGAACCACCTAACACCACTTTCTTTGTTCTTTCCTGCAGGAAGGACCGGAGCCACTTTAATGCAGTACCCCCAACTCCCATTTCAGAGAGACAAGTCAAGATGATGCCATGGTCTATAGTGTCTCACATCTCAGGGTCTCACATCTCTTCACCCCAGATGGGTTCCATCATCTGGCTCTCTCTTGTTTCTCTCTAGCTATATTGGCCCTGTCTTCCCCATTCCCTTGCTTCCTTCTGTCCTCAATAAGCTTCTTTTGGGAGCACTGTCTCATAATTCCTTCTGTCTGCCTGTCCCCTGGGCACCATGAGTCATTTGCACTTGTTGATCCAGGGGATTCTCTAACTAGATCCACTCCCATCCTGGTGAAAGGATCCAATTTCTTAAGTTCACATAGGTGTCAGAGCATGTATCTCTACCAGACATCCACATTCCTGGTGATCTTGACTGGCCCTTCTACCAGGAGATGCAGTGAGGTTTTTAACTCTGGTCCTTGTCTCGATTGTTTCAAAAGCTAATAAAGATTTAACAACTTAACATTCTTAGGAACAGGCTGGTTCGCCTGACTACAAAAGACTATTGTGCTCAGTGTTTATAATATCAACACATCACGAGATTGTCTAATAAAACAGTTTCTAAGGTATCAAAGAATGATTTGATAAATAATCTTATATTTCTTTTGGTGCATACATGTGTCATGGCATGTATTTTTATTCAAACATATGTAACAGTATCTTATTCCACACACCATTCTTGCTCCTTAAAGGATTTTACATCTCACAGGTCTGAGTTGCTACATAAGCTAAACCTGAGTGGGGACAGGACAAAACAGAGTGAAATCCATCCTCAAACAAGAATTAGATTCTGAAACTCCAAACCTTGTAATGCTTTAATATGTTTAGAAGCCACGTGTGACCTCCAGTTATTCAGCAAACAAATAGCTTGCTGTGTTTGGATCCTATTTTATACACAGAGAAAACAAACAGCTCATTGTTCTACTCTGAAATAGTTACAGAGAATTAAATATTTCATCCCTACTTGTGTCTTAAAGTGCTACTAAAAGTGCCCTACTGTGAGGATATGTGGTAAGATTCAGAACAAACCGTAACTGACCATCTTAAGGAGTAAGCAACATCAGTACGCAGTAGCAAGATGACAATAAAAATGCATATAAACGATCTGCATTAAATACTATCTAGTTTATTTCTGCATGAAGAAGACAGCACAATGTACATGTGATCACAAAGGGAATCAAGGTGCACCAACCCAAAGACCTGTCTAGTCCAGCATTTAATTCCCAATGGCCAATCAAGGAACCCACAAATAGGACATGGCTGAAATAGGGCTACCTACTCCCCCACAACAGCTATGTGGTGGCATACTGCCAAAATGACTATTACTTAGTAATCTCCATGAGAGAAACATATATATGGATAAACAGACACAAATCAGGTTAACAACTTGAAATTCAAGATAAGGGTATAGCAATCCAAAACCCAGTTGCCAGAGCACTAAATATAACATAACACAGTTCACTGACTGTGAACAATTATTTGCTTCTCTAAGCTGCCCATAAAGTTCTGTACAAGGTGATCTAAATGTATTAATTAATTCCAAGTCAAAACCCTCCTATACCAATTGCTCTATCAATTTGTTCTGCTTAATGATCAGGATTGCAGATGCGCTGACATATTCAAAAATGTGTTCATACATGGTAACCTGGGCATGCATCTATTATAGGAATAGCTGTCTCAGCACAGTATAATAAATCAAAACGTACTGTTACAACTATTAACTCATGGCAATCCACTTGAACATGGCAGCACATATTTTCAACTACTGTACAGTACTTGCAAAAATAGCTATGTGAGATCTCTTGATGTAACTATGACTGTGACAGATATTTAAAATCCCAAACCAGTACTCAAAATCCAGTTGATCTACTGCTCCTCATAGATTCAGCACAAGACTAATACCATAAGCATTATTATTCTGATCTAGAGAATCTCACAAGGCAAGTAGGTTTTTTAATATCTGGTGAAGATCAAAGCCCTGATTGTAGAGCTCTCTCTAACAAATTCCAGTGAGATTTGCTAATTGTTTTGAGTACCGTATATGTTTAGAATTGGGGAAATTACTTTTTAAGGTCTTCGGTTCTCTGAACACTGGCTGCCGATTCATCACCGCATTGACTTCAAGGTACTAACGTTTACATACAAAGCCCTAAACAGTTTAGGACCTTGTTATATGTCAGACCAGCTCCTTCCACAGCATTCCAACTTGCACCACTGGCTCATCTCAGGCAAGTACCAGTAACTTGAGGGTCCCTATGCCGAAAAAGGCCCATAAATCTTCAATACAGAACCGGGCCTTTTGGGTAGCAGTGTCTGTTGTAGAACCAACTTCTATCTGAGATTCGACTGGCTATCTGTCTTTAAAAAACATCTGAAGACATGGCTTTATAGATCTGCTTTCCCTGATCATTAATTATTCTTTTCATTACCCAGCCTTTCATTCTTATGCTGTCTTTGCCAATCTTTGTTTTTTTTAAAATATGCATTTATAATTTAATGTAGATTTAGTCATGTGTATTTTTTTATTTTGTTTTGTTGCTTTACATTGTATATTGTTCCATTTTTATGATGTATTTTGTAAGCCGCCCAGAGTGGCTGTGCTGCCAGATGGTGCAGTATAGAAATCAAATAAATACAGTGGTACCTCTACTTACGAGTTTAATACATTCCAAATGTATGCTCATAAGTCAGTTATGTATGCTCATAAGCAGTGGTATCTTAAAAAAATAAAAAAAATAAATAAATCGGGGGGAATGTAAGTAGAGCAAACAGCATCTAAAATTTGTAAGGCAGCAGTTAAAACACCAATGGTTTTCTGCTCTTAAGTCAAATTGCTCATAAGTAGAGCCACTGATAAGCAGAGGTACTACTGTAAATAAATAAACCCTAGAGTAGTGATGGCGAACCTATAGCACGGGTGCCAAAGGTGGCACTTGGAGCCCTTTCTGTGGGCACCCACCATCGCCCCTTCATAGCCACCTATATACAGGTTAAATTACTGAATTGGAACTTTGCAAAAAAATTAGTGGGTTTTGAACTGCAGTTTGGGCACTCGGTCTCTAAAAGGTTCGCCATCACTGCCCTAGAGCCTGCATAGTACTAGCAATATGGATTCAGAAAGGGTTTTTTGTGTTCGCTTCTAGGGGGTAGTGCAGTTGGTATGCCCAAAAATGAAATACTCCAAATCTCAAAATCAGATGACTGGTAGGATGAGATAGAAACTGTGTGACTACCACTATGATAATGTGTGTGTGTGTGTGTATTGTGTCGTTACAGTCATGATCGACTCTTCGTGACTCCATGTCCATGGAGTTTTCTTGGCAGGAATACTGGAGTGGTTTGCCAGTTCCGACTCCAGGCACCTACAGCACCTGGTATTACCTGGTGGACTCCCATCCAAGTACTAACCGGAGCCGACCCTGCTTAGCTTCCGAAATCAGGGGAGATAAGTTAATTCTAACAACCCCTTTCAAGTTATTTTTTAAAGTACAGAATATAGTACTTAGAAATGATTCACTGTTCCTTTCTTCTAGGGACACTGTGAGTCAGAGCAGCTTGCCCAAGGACTATACAGGCTGGTCTTTCGCCTTGTATGCAACAGAGAACTGAACTCTCAACCTCCCATCAGCTGCCACATGTCCAGCCCACTGAGTTAAGTGATTCCAACACTCATCTCTAAATAAAACAGGCACAAGGAAAAAGTGTGAAAATTTTAAGCAGTGAAAGAACCTGCATATGAAATGTCCCCTCCTCCCCTTCACATCTCTAGGATATATCAAGACTGCATCAGTCACAAGACTCATTTCTAATACTGATGTATTAATCTCTTCCAACGAAAACTATAACTGCCTAAAATGTCACTTCAACTCTAATTTAAAATTCTAATACAGATAAGTTTTACAGAGTAGTGAAGATGCCACATTATTGATCTTTTTCCTAAATGGTTAGATGAAGTCATCATTGGCATTGGTTCATAACAGCAAACACAAGCACACAAGACTTAAAATAAATGCACTGTAGAAATGGCATCTTTAAAATGAATCCAAATGCTGTCAACAAGAGTGATAACCTCTCTATCACAGTTAGTTGCTCATTTAAAAGGCAGAGGTTAATCGATTTATCTCCAGAATCCATTTTCCATTACATGCTCCCAGGACCTAAATATGGCTTTTTATTTCTGAAAATGCTATATAGTTGTACTCACTGTAATTCCTCCACACAGTGTTACTGTTCCATCACTTTATTACCAAACCACTCACTTTTATAAGCACTAAAAGGCAGCAAAAATATGCCACCTGCATACAAAAAAAAAGTCAATTTGAACACTGTTTCTGTTTTCTCATTTATTACGTAGTGTACCCTTCCTTCTCTGCTAAGGTCAACTGCTTTCTTTTCCCCTTTATGGTAGTCAAGAAATCCCACAACAAAATGCTGAAAAAGCTTCTGCTGTCCTCCTGCCATGACAAGATACAGACTTTGCTCACATAATGACAGCTCAAGCAAAGCAGGCTACTGTGGAGCTCTGACAAGCAATATGGAGGCCAGAATTACTGAAATGCCACTAGACAGATTGCCTTCCCCTGATGCAGGATGTTGCTATGAAATTACTTATAGGCTGAACAAATTACTTGAACTGTGTTTTTGTGCATTTGTTACAAACATGAGGCTGCCTAAGAACCTCAGTTCTCTTCCTTTCCGAAGATGAAATGCCAGGCCTCAGGGATGTATACGGTGTTTGATGAAGGTTCAAATACCTAAAAGAAAGCTTTACAAAATTAGAGAAGCTATGCTTCTCTGATACATACATTATTCAGCCCATTCTGGGTTGTTGCATTAATAGTCTAAATTTAATTTTACATAGTACTGTATACAGAAAACAGATCATGTAAGTTATACCACTGTCTAAAATGGCACGGTTTGTCTTATTTTTGAGCATCTGGGTTTTCTTGGCATAGGCTTGGGATGATTTTATTTTATTTTTATTTTTTGGCTTAAGGGATTGCCAGCACTGGTTGTAAAGCAGGCCTGCCCAAACTCTGGCCCGGGGGCCAAATCAGGCCCGTCAGGCCATTCTGAGTGGCCCGCAGCTGGCTGGCCTGCCCCTCCCTCCCCCTCCTTCGCCGCATGTTTTTTTTCTAAAAAAAATATTCTGTCAACACTGACACTGCCAGGAAGCTTGTGGGGCTGGGCAGGCAGGCGGGCCAGCCATTGCGCGGGCTGCTGCCACCGGCACTGCTGGCAACCATGTGAGGCTGGGAGACGCGGGGGGTGGCGGGCAGGCCGCCGCCACTGGCAACACCAGGAACCTTGTGAAGCTCGGGAACTCCGGCACCGCTGGGAAGCTTGGGCAGCTGAGCAGATGGGCGGTCTGCTGCCACCAGCACTGCAGGGGAATGTGTGCGGGTGGGCAGGCCAGCGGACCTCTGCCACCACCAAGGAGCTTTGGGGTGGGCTGGCGGGCGAGCTGTAGCCACCGCTGGGGATCTTGGGGGCGTGCAAGGTCACACAAATCGCCTCTTCCAAGGGGCGACCTGTGGCCACGGCTCCCTGTGCTTCCTTTGGTCCCCACCTTCCTTCTTTCCTCCCTCCCTTGGTCCCCACCTTCCTTGTTCCCTCCTCACCTTGCTCCCCACCTCCCTTCCTTCCTCTCTTGGTTTCCACCTCCCTCCCTCCCTCCCTTGGTTCCCGCCTACCTTCCTCCAGATGGGGTTGCAAGGGGTCAGTGGGTGGGGCTTATGGGTCAGTCAGTGGGGCTTGCAGTGGGGTGGCAGGAGTCGGGGAGCAACCGGCCCCTGACATATTCTAAGCCACCAAATCTGGCCCTCCTTACAAAACGTTTGGGCACCCCTGTTGTAAAGTAAACCTTGTGAAGCTGAAAAACCTATTGCTTGAAGTTGATAAAGATTTCAAAGGTTGTGTTCATGCATACTATTGTTTCTAGGGCAGAGCAATTCTCTCCCAAAACAGTCAGGTTCATAGGTTATTTTCCAGGTTAAATTCTTACCTATTCTCCTTAATCTTCTTTCTTTCAAACCATATGCTGGAATGGTCTATTCTGTATGCCTTTTTATTGTGAAAGAAAGTATAAAAGTAATTGCTACATTTCATTCATACAATGCACAACAGAACAAAGAAAGAGGTTGGTTTGAATATGACATCTGCATATCTCTTTCACCTAATTTCCATAAGACAACGGATACTGATCATGACAGCAAAAGCTAAGATATTCTAATTTTATGTGAAATTTGTAAAATCAGAACTAGTGCCAGTTCATGCAGCAAATCACTGAGGAATCGTAGAAAAGTGTAGCTAGAAATACGTATTCTTGCGCCAATAGTAGTTAGAAACTCAAGCACTGCAAAATCCTCAACATACCACTTGGGAAGTAAGTCCCACTGAACACTGTGAAACTCATGTCTGAGTAAACAGAAAAACCATTGTCTGAAGATAAGTCCAAACCATGGAAGTCCGAACCATTGTCTACTGTCAATAAAATAAGTGACACCTCTCAAAGGAAGATACAAGCAGCCCCAGATTAACCATTAGGCAAATAAAGTCGGTGCTCAGGGCAACCAATAGGGGAAGGGGGGACCACAGAGTTTTTTCAGTGCTGGATTTATCATGAACTATGGTGCAAATGGTGCACTCTCCTTAACAGACCATATCCATCCATCCCTCACCCTTGGCTCACTCCATCCAGAACCCTAGGAAAACCATCTCCCTACCAAAAGTAAAACCAGCAAAACCAAAAAGTACTTATATACCAACTTGCCAAAATGAGAAAACTCATGTTTTGAGTGATATTATCAATAATCATTATTGCTTGTTTTTCTTCTTCTTTTAGTTCTGTATTTTGGAAGGTGTGTGTGTGTGGGGGGGGAGATAAAGATAAAAAGAGCTGCTGGTCTTTTTGACCTATGGCCTCTGCACTCTATGTGCAAGCCAAAGCAGTAACAACCATTATTAAAAATGCCCCCAAAGGGGTTTTAAGTGCTTGTTTGAGCTTTGCAGTTTATAAATCCTGGCAAAATCCGTCTACATTAATCAAAGCGTGAAAGAGCACGATTTGGCATGAAACCAGTAACTAGATTGTACTCATTATTTTGTATATGATATGTGGTACTTTTTGCCATATGCTATACAATGAAATTATCATATTTTCATGCATACAAAATTCATTTTATACAGCTTTTTTTCAAGCTGTAGGACCCGCCACACATTATATTTGTAGAGGGTACATAATCTTTTCAGTGCTTAGGGCCTCTAAAGGTCTTAATCTGACCTTGGATTCCAAAACTGGTAAAAGTTCTGATAATATAATATAATATAATATAATATAATATAATATATCAGCTAAAATGTCTAAGACTTAAACTTAAGACCACATTCCCACTACTACATACGTTACCACCATCAATTTGTGAGCACTCTGTAGTGTACCAATGCAAATAAAGGCCATCAGAACTTTAAAATGGTTTCAAGAAAAGCAATACAGGGTAGAGACAGTAAAATGGAGAATATACTTTGATTTCATTAAGTTTAATTCAACACGCAAGGGGAGGATATGTGTTCCCACTTATGTTGCTGGACTACAAACCCCATGATCTCTAGGCAGCACAGTGAGTGGTGAGGGTCAATGGAAGTTGCAGTTCAATAACATTTGGAGTATGATAGATGATATAGATACCAACACTAAAGGATGAGGACTGAATGACTTCATAGAATAAGTGTGCCCTGGGTAAGAGGTGCTCACACCTGAGGAACCTCAAGGCATAAGGAACAGCTGAAGGTTGGGGATCTGTGGAAGGGAAAGTCAAGAGACAAAGATACGAGAATTGTGTTAAGAATGGCAAAATTATAATATATACGAAACACCCAAGGAAGGCATAATTATATGAATGTAATGGAATTATCCAATTTTCATATGGACTGAGCAGCCAGGCAGATGAATGACTTTAGTGGCAAAGATCTGGATGAGTGAGAAAGGAACGTAATGAAGAATGAACCATATTTCTCTTTGAACTGAAACCAAACCAGAACCTAAGGTTAACTGTTAATATTTCACACACCTCCATTTTACTACCTGAACTACTAACAAAACAAATGCTTAAGACTGGGGCACGGCTGCTGTCGCAATACAGCAACCAAACCTGTGGGGGCTCATGTTGGTTTCATGAGAAAAAAACCAGGATGTGGTAACTCTGCAAAAGCATGAGTTAGTATTTCCAAGCCAGCAACAAATGCATCACAGCAGTTTTATACAAAGCTGGGTGCACAAAAGTAAAATGAGGGCAGAGTGGGAAATTCTGAGTTTCCAAGGTGACAACTCAAAGACATGGCCACCATGGAGCTAGTTGCATGTGTATAACATATCTAATATTTAAAAGCTAGTTTCTTTAACATCTGAGGAAGTGGGCTGTGTCCTCTCTAAAGCTCATATTAAAGATAGCCAATTAGTCTTTAAGGTGCCACAATGTTATTGGCTTCTTTATTTTTATTTTTATGTTATTTTTTTGCTTTTGCTTGTGTTTTCTTTTGTTTCTTGCCTGATTTCTTCCCTCATCTACAACTGACAGGTAGGGTGGTTTTGCTTATCTGATTTCCTCTCCTGGGCTCTATAAGCATGTTAAGAATCTACTCACTCCCTTCCCCCAATGGATCTGCTTGCCTTTAGCACAAGTGTAAACTTTATCCCCTCTTGAATACACAAGGAAGGCTGGTGGGGGGGGGTGTCTGCTGCACTGTCACAGCACTGCCATACTGTTGTAATTGAAGGAGTTATTGCAGAATGTGAAACCCCCCCCCCCCAAATCCCCTGCTTTCATTTTTATGGATATTCATATGTGAGAATAGCCACACTGGTGCATTCCACTCCCATTCCCCCAAACCAGTGTTGGGAATGGCTAGACGAACCAGCTTCTTGTCAATAAACTGGCAAAAAATAATCAAACAAAACACAACACCCTGAGTACAGCCAGCGTTCATTTTTAAATTTATCCACATCTTCATCAACTGGTACAGATCCATATATATTTATCACTTGGAAATGAATCTTGAAATGGTTAAGATACTCAGATGTCCTCAGTTCTGTCACCATAAAAATGCTAGATTTAAACATATTATTATGCAATAACTAGTTTAACACTGCCCCAATTAATTAGAGTAACAGGTCCATTTTAATTTCCAACATGCTATTGCACTTAAAATATGAACATCTATTTAAAGAAGAACAAAAATCTAATTTAAAATCATATTTACATCAAGTCAGGCATAACCCTCCAATTTGTATTGCATTGACCATTCAAAAGCGAGATTCTAGACATTGTAAAGCCTGGAGAAAACTGCAATTTGGGCAAAAGCCATAATGCACAACATAATCCAGTGAAATGCAATTTAGGCAACAATCTTAAACACATTTACTTGGGAGTAACCTCCACGGAATACAGTGGGAGCCTGCATCCGAGTAAAAAGGCAGAGGATAGCTTGAGCAAACGGCTAGGGTTTTAACATCCACCACATAATAATAATGATAAAAACAACAACAACAACAACACAACCCTAAAGGGATTCATAATGACTGCATTTAAGAAACAACAAATCTGTTATGTCAAAGATAGAATGGCTCACGATAGGCTCCAACGCAACAGTAAATGTTATGAGAAGGTTTGGTGCATTCTGCTCTGTAGTTTCCCTTTTTTAAAAATAATAATCCTAGAAGCATACTATCTTACTAGTGAAAGCTTCAACAATTAAGCCCAGGGTTTCCTTCTGCACATCCACAGGCACAAGCACGGTGCTGCCATGTAGTCTTAGCAGTGCTGCATTACTGAGCCATCACCACACCCTCTTTTCCTAGGAAAGGGAGGGAGGTAAGATTTGCCCATTTGTCCTTGAGCCCCAGAAACCCTGATGCTGAACAACCTGTATGAGGTACCACCCAACCTATCTACCTCTTCTGGGGCTGCTGCCACACTCCTCCTTAAATAATCTTTATATTATTTACTACCGTTGGATGCTTTCCAGTTTCACCAAGCACAAGAAGCTGAGCACTAAAAAGATTTTCCTCCCTTTTTTACCTGCCAGCAGTTTGGGATAAGAGCCTCAAGAGGGAAGCCAGCACTGCAAGAAGACCTGAGCAAATCTGGCAAGGGAAGTCACTAGAAATCATAAGGATAAAGCAAAGAAGAGAAAACAAAACGTCAAGGCAGCCTTACCAGATTTCTTCTGCTTTAATATGAGAGAGAGAGAGAGAGAGAGAGAGAGAGAGAGAGAGAGAGAGAGAGAGAGAGAGAGAGAGAGAGAGAGAGAGAGAGAGAGAGAGAGAGAGAGAGAGAGAGAGAGAGAGAGAGAGACGAAGCCCCAATTTTCCTCGTACTATCTTTGAGTGGGAAGGAAATAAGTGCAGAGGAAGAAAAGGTTCTGCGCTCTTTACTTGATAATTAACCAATCACGGGATTCACAGACAAGACAACCCATCCTGGCTTTAAAAAAATATTACTGCCTCTGCACAGGGAAAGCAATGGACCTGAGCTCGCTTTCTGCTGAAGGCGGCCGAGGTGCACACGCGAGATCGTTTTGGGCTCCTACCGATAACGCGACCGGCCTTTAGACCAGCAACGGCAGACGCCGCCGCCGCCGCCGTTTCCGCGCGCCGCCAGTTCCAGTCCCCGCTCCCGCCGCTGCGGCGGATGAAGGGGCTCTCCTGCGACTCCTCGTTCTTGCCGGGCTATTTGCCCTCAAGGCCGCGCCACGGGTGAAAAGATGCCCGACGCCCGCTTCAGGAGGGGAGCCGGCTGCGAGCCTGGGGCGTTGGAACAAGAGCCACCCGGGAGGCCCTCGGACGCCGCCACCCCCCCCTCCCCGCGCGCCGCGGACTGCCCGCGAGAAGGAATCCCTCCCTCCTTCCCGCTCCGCCGCCGGGACGCCCGAGTACTGTACCTTCTTTTCCAGGAGGAGCCGATTTCCCGCAGCCACGATGCCGCCCTCTTTCCCCACCAGCCACCCGGCCCCGCCTGCCGGTCGTCGTCCCCCCCCCCCGCCGCTTCCACGCCCCGGGCTGCCGCGTCGCCCGCGCCTCCTCCGACGGGAACGAGCCGGAGGAGCGCGCCGTTCCATCCACGCGAGCGCTTGCAAGCGTGCACGGCGGCGGCGGCGGCGGCGGCGGCTGGGTCGGGAGGGGGGGGGGAGAGAGAGAGATTCGGCCGGAGAAAGAGGCGGGAAGGCGGAGGAGCGCTTACCTGTCCTCCCCAGCCCACCCCAGTCCTTATGCAAGGAGAGGCGCCCAAGAGCAGAGCGCGGAAAAGGAGCGCCTCTCCGCGCGCCCGCCGGCCCCTCTTACCTCCCTGCCAGCCCCGTGGCCACCTCTTGCTCGCTCGCTCGCTCGCTGGCGCGCTCCTCTTTGTCTGGCTCGGCGGCTTCCTCCCTCCTTGCCTCTCCGGCGTCTGGCCGTGGTGCGTTTCGGCGGCGGCGCGGAGAGCGAGAGCCCCCCCCCTCCTCCCCAGAGCTCGGGGGGTGGCGAAGGCGGCGGCGGCGGCGGCGGCGGCGGCGGCGGCAGCTACGAGCCGACGCGGGATGAAAGCAGCGGTCGGGGGGGGGGCCGAGGAGGAGGAGGAGGAAGGCGAGGCGACGCTGCAGCCGCCACCACCGCCCTCTCCGCAGCTCCTTCCCTTCCCTTGGCTGGGCAGCCCGCGCCGCGAGCGGCTCGGTTCGGCTGGCCTTCGGGCCGCTCCCGTGGAGGCGAAGAATGCCAAGCGCGGGGAATGGCGGCGAGGGGGGGGGCAGGGGCAAGGAGTCATGCGGCCACGGCTCCGGCTGGCTCTCCCCCGCCACCCTCTGGTCTCCGCTCTCCGCTCTCCACAGTCGTACGATGACACACAGGGCGAATGCTACACCCCCCCTCTCTCTCTCTGCCCCCTTCCCCTCCCTCGGAGGGCCTGTGATTGCTATAGCGCTTTGGGGCACTGGAACCCCCAGTGGGGGAAGGGGCACCAGGGCGGTGGCACAGGGAGGGCTTGCTGTCACACAGCTGTGCCAGCGACATCTCGCTGTCGCAGCCTCTCCCCAGCCCCCAAAGGACTCTGGGACTTGTAGTCTGGGGAGGGGATTCGGGTGGAGGACCCTTCTCCCAGTTGAAATTCGCCATGACCCTCCCAGGGGGGGTTATGTGCAATGGTGGAGGGCGATCAGCAAATGCGGCCCAATGGGTTGATGGTGCTGGGTGTGACCATCTCATGCTAGGTCCATCACATGCATTTCTGGACACCTGCAACCCCATCAATTGTTGATTAATAAGGATGCGATTCAGTTTGTCTTGCTGATTGCTCCACTGCTGGGTTTCGGGGCTTGGGTTTGCTATGTACCAGTGGCAAAGGTGAGAGATGAACACAAGTAGCCATAAATTAAGTGGGGAAAACTTGCAGTCCTGCAAGGTGTTTGGTTCCACTCAACCTGGCTAGTTGTGAAGTGCATGGGAGTGGTCCAGAACATCATGACAGGCAATGGTTCCCCACCAGAATCTAGGCCAAACAACTTTGGTCCTCCAAAGCATACAGCCTCTGTTGACATTAGATCTTCAGAATCCCCATGGATTCTAGCCTTTGCTTGGCTGCAAGTCTGTTCTTTACCTTGAGCTGCTTACACTTCCTCTGGAATTGTCTTTCTTCACCCACTTCCCCTTACTCCTCTTTCTTCACTCTTACTGTTCCTGAACCTCCTGGTATTCCCGAATTGTTCTTCATCCTGGCATCCTTTATAGTCTTCAGATTGCTCTGTGCCGAGTTTGAATATCAACCAAACTGACAACTCACCCCTTTTCTCATAGGAGAGCTCCAGACTGTTTAATTCTCTGAGCAACTGAACATTCTGTGCTCTCACACAGCTCGACCGATCTATGTGACTGAGCCTTCAGTACCCTAATCACAATGCAGCATAGACTTCCAAATCAAATTAGGAACGACACAGAGATCAAAGAGAAATATATCAAAGAAGGCAATTTGGATAGAATGAAAGCATTAGTTGGCTGAACAAATAAACTACAGGGAAAACAGCTTACTCTATAAACAAGTTCATATTAGCTATAATGCTTGCATCCAGGTCAATTTTGGTAAAGCAATCATACTGGACTATCCATCATCATATGTCACATTGACAAATGCCTGCATTGACCTAACCATTGTAAAGTTGCAGAGATGCAGCTACTAACATTTGGAGGTAGCTGAATGCTAACAGAACAAGAGACACTTAAAAATCTTAGCATTTCAGTATTAAATCAATCAGCAACCTTCACTGAATTCAATGGAATGAGTATTGCCATGGGTTTTCAAATAGCAGTGCAGGGTGCAGTAAATCATCAAAGAAGTTTCACAGACTTTAAAATTGAAAGAGACAAAAGATTGGCTGTTTTATTGTTTGATTAATTTCTCTGGGATAGCTAATATCATCTAGTTATGTTTCCTCAGCCACCCTTGTTAATGGGCCTTTTTACACGACCCCCTAAGATCCGCTGGCCACTTAAATTCGGACCAGAGATCTTAGGGGTTCGTCGCTCTTTCTCTGTCCCCACCCCCCTCCGCACTTCCTGGTTGCTGGCTGCGTGAAGGAGGGAGAAAAAAGAAAGAAAAGAATGCCGGTTTACCTCCGTTTTGTTCCCGGCAGCATTCAGATCTCTTAAAGGGGCGGGGCGCAAAAAAAGAACAAACAGAAGCCAGGAGAGCACCACACTCACTATCCTTACACCGGATCAAATATTTGTCACATCCAAAAAGCAGGTACCTGAAAGCTGCGCTGGGACGCGCTAAAGTGGGCGGGGTCGCACTTAATTTCCTGTTAACTCCGGAGCTGGTGGGTAAACATTTTAAATCTCCGGAGCTGGGAGCCATTTGCCCCGGAGTTTAGGGGTCGTGTATAAACGCCCAATGTTAGTATTTCCAGTTTTTTTTTAAAAAATCATATAAAATTAGTGTGTGGGAACACAATTTTTTGCCTTTCTTTGTATATTCTTGTCTTGTGTACAAAATAATGGTTTAAGAGTACATGTGATAATTATTAATAATAGCATAATCCCATGTATGGCTACTCAGAAGTCTTGCTGAGTTCTTGCTGAGTTCAGTGGAACTTAACTCTCAAGCAAGCACATACAATTGTTCTACTCCTGCTTAGGGAGAGAGAGAGAGAGAGAGAGAGAGAGAGAGAGAGAGAGAGAGAGAGAGAGAGAGAGAGAGAGAGATTACTTTAGGGGAGATCAGTACTGTTAAAGTGACCTTTTCTAGGGAACACACCAGCAGCCACATCAGATTTTTGCACCCCAAATGGTTTTGAATCATTTATTAGTGATGCTACCAAAATCCCTATTTCACTTGCAATTCCCTAAAAGTTCTCAACATAGGGGCATGTTCTCGAATTACTAGTTTACAAAATAAATACCACAATTTTGCTCTGTCCCTAGTATAACCTACAAACTAGAATGAGTGTTCCAAGATCAATCTCAAAAATCCTTGGTAACTTTTTTTGTAACACATTCATAGTTTTTCATTGCTCTTTGTTTAAAACTAAGCCTCATTTTATAATGCAGTGTTTCTGGGTGTAGTTTTACATTTGTTTTGCGTGTCCTTGGCTTTTTACAATGTAAGTCCAATGCATAACTATTCTGATACACATGTACTTCATTTCACTTTAACTGTTTTTGTTGAGGATAACCAATATATGTGGTCATTAGGGAGAGAATGGGAAGAATCCAAGAAAATCTTATCTCAGTACACACTACTTTCTGAGCACTTCTACCTATACTAGAGGTAGTAGAACAAACGGAAAAGTAAATGGGTTTGGAAGAGTGCAGAAAGAGGTTTGTAAAGAGCCATTGTGTGAACAAAATGTGTGGGTGTTTCCCCCCCCCCCCCAAGTGCTGGTGAAACTTAACTGGTTAAAATTATTATTTTTTCTTTTTATGCACCTGAAAAAAAATGTTCTCGCCCAAGGCAATAACTTGTATAAATTTGAGGCTATGAGTTAATTTGATCCACTGTTGAGTCACAACTTCGCACATTGGGTTCCCCCAGTGAATGCTCTAGCCAATCAGACGACGGTTACCAGGAGTCAGCAGGACAGAGGCAGAGAGCATGGTTTGCAGGAAGCTCCAAAAGCAGAGCCTTCCCTGAAGTGCTAACAAGATGCTGACAGGCTATTTCCACTTCTCGCTTTTTATTTATTTAGTTCTCCTAATGGTCCTAGCAAGAGTGTGTTTGACGTCTGAGCTGAAACCTTTTTTTTTAAAGGAATTGTGTGAAGATGAGAGATACTCAGTTAAGTGGAACTGACACCCTTCCAAGCTCCTGTTTGCTTCTTATCAATTGATCACACTGGGCAGAAAGGGGACAAAAGGAATTTATAATTGATCAGAAAAAAATGTAAACCATCCCCACTGGCTGAATAATAAAAAAAGCTATTGCAACTATTCTACAACGGCAATCCCACAGCGAGTTTTATATCATGTAGTGTAGTCACTGGGTTTAAATTCAAATATATTTGTGCACAATCTGGTGTAAATGGCTTATGTAGTCACCCCCTATGTTTAGTTTTATGGAAGACGATTAGAGATGGGCATCAAATGAATTTTTTTAGTCATTTCATTATTTGTTTCATTACATAACGAATAACGAACTGCCCCCTCAAAGAAAAATGAAATAAAATGAAATGGAAATGTTCATTTTGTTCCATTTTGTTTTTCACTCCCCCTTCTGGTGTCTTCTACCTGATGTCAAGAAGGCCTCCTGCTGCCCGCCGCGACTGCTACCACCGACCAGCGCCTGCAGAGGGGGATTGCGAGGCGGCATGGTGGCCTCCTGTCATAGAAAAAAAAAGTGCCGATTAGCCTGTGGTACAGCTAATCAGCATTTGTGTCTAAAAAAAGCGCTGACTGGCAGGGCCTGGGAGCCAGCTGGTTGGCGCTAGTTTTTTTTTTAAAGCGCTGACCAGCTTGGCCCATGCGGGGGCTTGTCACTGCAAGGTTTTTAAAAATGGAATGAAAGCGCTGATCAGCCCATGTTGCAGCTGATTGGCACTTGTTTTAAAAAAATGGGGGGGGCAACCAGCCAGCCTGTCCCAACAGTGTAAAAAAAGGGGAAAGAAAAAACAAAAAACAAAACAAAATACAAAATGAATTTCTTTTAAAAATTCATTTTGTAATAAATGAAACGAAACTGGAGGAAAATAAATGAAAAATGAAACGTAAAGCCATTTCTCGTGCCCATCTCTAAATACTATATTTATCTTGTTTCACTACAATATATAGCTTTTTTTCTGGAATCAACATACCTAATTCTGATTCCTTGCTCTAACCACTAGAATCACAAACACTTTTTTCTTTTCTTTTCCCCAACCTGCTATTCTGGTCTACAGTAATTTCTTATCACTTCATAATTCTTCCTCTATTGTTATTTGCTCTTTACCTCCTATACAGTATATCACAGAAGTGAGTACACTCCCTCACATTTTGCTAATATTTTAGTATATCTTTTCATGTGACTGCATGGAGGAAATGACACTTGGCTTCAATGTGAAGCAGTGAGTATACAGCTTGTAAGGTAAAGGTAAAGGTTTTCCCCATACATGCGTTCTAGTCGTGTTTGACTCGGGGGGCGGTGCTCATCTCCGTTTTCAAGCCAAAGAGCCAGTGTTGTGCTAGTCCATGACCATGTGGCTGGCATGGCTGAATGCATTTCCATGCACGGAACACTGTTTACCTTCCCGCTTTTTTTACAGCGCAGTACCTATTTATCTATTTGCATTTACATGCGTTCAAGCTGCTAGGTTGGCTTATATAACAGTGTAAATGTGTTGTCACCTCCAAATAATACAACACACAGCCATTAATGTCTAAACCGCTTTGAAATTACAGTGGTACCTCTATATAAAAAATTTAATTCATTCCTCAAGATGCTTCGTATCATGAAAATTTTTGTATCATGGATCTGAATGGGGAGCAATGCACCCTGTGAATTGTGGTTTTCTGCAAAATTTTCATATCTTGAATTTTCCCATAGGGAATTTTCATATCTTGAGTTTTTGTGGATTTTTTTCTGGAATATTTCCATTCTCAGGGTGCATTGGGCCCTGGATGGACTTCCCTCCGCATCTCAAGTTTTTTTTAAATATAGGGGCATACGCATCTAGCAGTACCATTGTATTTCTTAGGCTAAACTGAGACATTGGAAAACCTGAGACAACATGGGCTAAGAGGCTTCCAAATTGATGCCCTGTGACTATACACTCTATACTTTGTTTTGAAGTTAATGTCCAGAATGCCCTGGTATTTGATCTGAGTGCATTCTCCAATTATTGCTTTTCTTAATTTTGTTTTAATGGTTACATGTTTCTAAATGTTTTGATTATTTTCTTCTTCTTCAAGTGCCATGTCCTCATAAAGCATTGGCAATCAGTAGCTGAACTGGTTTCTATCTAAAGCTATTCTAAACAGAGCAGCTGTGCTCACTGTGGACCATTGGCTTAAGTTCTTCAGCCTGAATGTTCTTCTATGATCCAGGCCACGGTTCCCATCTCTTGCAGCAGATTGTATTATTGTGCATTATGTGCCGAAATACTGCAACTTTCTTCTCTTTATAGTATTAAGGATTTCTAACTTTTTATTCATGTGCTGTAATACAGCCACATTAGTGACTCTGGCTGTCCGAGGTATTTTCAGGCTTCCTCTGTCCACATTTCAAATGCTTACAGCTTCCTGCATCATGTGTCTGTAAGGGTCCAAGTCAACACTATAGAGAAATATGCTGAATACATAGAAACAAAGTACAGTGGTACCTTGTATAAAGGAATTAAGTTGTTCCAAATGAAATTATGTTAAGCAAATTTTCCTTTATACAAATTTCCCATAGGAATGCATTGAAAACAGAGTAATCCCTAATTGCGACCAGTTTTATGTTGTACGGATTGGCCCGATAGACAATTCTGTTAAGCAAATTTCCCCTATCTCCAGAATTTTTTTATATTGTACAGATTTTATGTTATACAAACCATTTGTTATACGAGGGTCCACTGTATTTGAGTATGAAGTCTGATAGATAAGTCCTCCTGGTTTATCAAGACTTTCCCCATTTTCTGGAAGGAATTTCTAGTTTGTTCAGTTCTACAACAAATTTCACATGAAGGATCCCAGTAAGTTTTATTTCTTAATTTAACTTATTATTTATCTTATGTTGCTACTGATTATGTTATATTTTGGTTATGCTATTATTGCTCTTGTTAACTGCCCAGGGTAACCATTGGGTTAGATGAATGGTATAAAATTGAATAAATAAATAAATAAATAAATAAATAAAATATTTGTATTAGGTTTGCATAATTTACTTTAGCAAATTGCAGTTAATTGATGAGGTGCTGGGGCACATATCGGTCATACATCAGTTGTGCACTTATTTATTTATTTATTTATTTATACAGTTTATATACCACCCGTCTTCCCAAGGGAACTCCGGGCGGTTTACAACAATTATAAAACACAGCAAAATACAAAACAGAAAAATAAATAGTAACTAACCATGCAATCTACGTAAAGCACCCCATTCTGCACCTTTTTTTGTTGGTCACTGTTGGGTCAGCCCCATCCTGCTGCCATGGATGTCTGTTTGCTGAATCCACTAATGATTAAAAAGTAGAGATGGGCACGACTCAAAAAAATGGTGTTTCGTTTGTCGTTTGGTCCTTTAGGGGTCCGTTTCGGTTTGTTTTTGTTTTCGTGACATTTTTTGCAAAAAAAATTGTTTTCATTTTGTTAGGTAACGAAACGAAAAAATGAAAACTAAAACAAAAAATTGCTGTTTCGTTAGCATTCTTTTTAGTTCAATGCATCTGCTGCAACGAAAACGAAAAACACGGCAAATTTGGTCGTTTCGTTTTCATTTTCGTTTTGTTTTTAAAAATTGTTTCATTTTCGTTGCGTAACGAAACGAAAAAATGAAAACGAAAACGAAAAATAGCTCGTTTCATGCCCATCTCTATTAAAAAGGAACAGAAACAAGGCTACTTGGTTACTGAAGCTTTCTCAAGCTCATTGGTCTTCTCTTACACATTATCCCATGATTGTGGATATTTCAAGCAGTTACTTTACCACATAAGCAACTGACATGGAGTGAGGAAAACAAAGCAGGTTGAGGTAAGATGAATGTTCTAACTCTTGTTCTAGGAACACTGGTACACATAGGTAATCATCACTTCCTCTTCACATCAGATTTCTCACTGGAGTAATTGCTACTCATAGGTCTGTCCACCCAGTTCATTGTGGGAATTCAACCATATCTTCCACTCGTTAGAATTCATTAAATAGGAACAAGTTGTGGGTAGCAAGAGAAGAAAAGAGGGGAAATGCTATTTTTGTGTTTCCTCCTGTCTTAGGATGACACTTTAACTCACTTAATTTAACTGGATATTTAAATGGATAATCTGGCAAGCAAAATTTGAATTAATCAGTGGATGCTGGCTAGCAAATATATTTTGGCTGTGGTACAGGCATTCTCTTACTCTGTTATTTAATTTATTTGACTGCCAGTTGCATTCACAGGACATAGTGACTCAGACATAGCTGGCATTTTTGATTTGCAGCCAGTTCTCTAGTCTAATTTTGCTAATTTGTCCTAGCTACCAAAACTGATAGGTTCACTTTTGAGCAACTCCCCCTTCCCACCCGCCAAAGCCATATAAGAGAAAGAACAGTTATGTCCTATACAGATGATATGAGTGCTGTCATAGGCAAATGTTCTCCAAGGCTGCCACAGTGCATTCCCTCCCACTCTAGCTTCCCACGCCAGTGTTCCAAAGAAGATATTCTGGATTTAGGGACAATGGCAGGTGGTTGGAAAAACATACCCTTATGACTGTTGCTTTGGCTGCAGAGAGAGAGGGCGATGGCACCAAAATTACAGAGATTCACTTATGGGTTGCATGTATCCCCATAGTGGTGTGGGAACCGTGTCCTTGTGGTCCATTTCTACCCAGATCAGGAACAGGATTTTCCCAAGACAGTTTGCTGTCTAAAAAGCAGTGCCAGATGGGTACATTTTAAAATGAAAAGTGATTTTTTTTCTGACTTGGCAATGCATGGTGCAATCTAATTTAAGTGGCACAGCAAGTGCTGCTCCTCTGCTGGCCTTCCTTATCACCTCCTATGTGAGGCAGCTGCCTCACTCTGTCTGACAGTAGGACTGGCCCTGCACCAGTCAGAGAAGAACATGGGCAGGGCTAATTTTATTATAACACTTACTTCCTTTCCTCATGGGTCCTGGGAACAGTAATTTTATGGTAAGAGATTTGATATGAAATTTCAAATAGACTGCTGTGGTAGGTTATTTTAATAGATTGGATTGAGGAGACAGTTCTACGCAAACTTACAAATATAATTCTTGAGATTCTTTGGTTGAAGCCATGATAACTTGGCTGGTATAAAGAACAAATAGTAGGTACATCCTGGAAGCCCCTAACAGAACTCAAATGTGATCCCCAGTGTAAGATATGTTTATTTATTTTTACAAGACAGAGCACATCTCCCATTCTTAGAATACTTTTCTAACCTCTCCCATGTTTAGACCTTATTCTAAATGAAATGTGGCAGTATATGTAGTTCTTCTACCTCCAGCTTTTTCCAACTGATTAATGGGGCTCATATTATTATTTTTACAGATCCCAACAAATGCAAAGTTCTTCACTACCTAAAAGCCTATTTCTAGGCAGGACCTTGGTTAATGCAAAGGTGGATTTCCAATATCACGTACATTATATAAACACAGTGTTAAGGCTCCGTGGTGAATCATTTTGGCCGGCATGAGATAAACACATTTTATGCAATACCTGATTTCACTTGGTACAAAGTTCATTTGGGTGTAACACAAATATCCCTGTTGCTTAAAAAACACCCACGCTGTCTAAAGTGAAAAAGACCATAGCCTTCCAGGGATGGTCCCATTTTTGTAAAGCAGGATTGGACAATTCAGCAGGAGCCCAGGGCTGTTTTTCAGACTGACTGGTTTCTTGGGAGCCACACTCCGGTAAAGATATGGCAGAAATGGAAAGGAACTTCGTCAATATGGACAGGTCTGCAACTGGGAGGGAGTAAGTGCGACATGTGTCTTGGTTGCTGTGCTGGGGCGAGGGGGCGGCAAAATGACAAAAGATTTGAACCATTGCTACAGTCATACTTTGTACTGTTCTGCAACCTCCAACTGGGAGAGTGGCGTGGAATCCATGTTTGCCATGGGTGACCTAGACCTGAGTTGTGGGCCTAAATATGGATAATAAATATGGGTAATAAATATGGATAATAAACTGCCCCAGGTAGTGCAGTTTGCACTAAAGGGACGGTATAGAAATATAAATAAATAAATAAATAATCTTTGTAGGGAGGGGAACCAAATAATTAAGCCAGATAGAAATAACCAGGAAGGAGATCCTTGCATGTCTTGTTAAACCAAATGCTAACAAATCACCAGGACTAGACAGCATCCATCCTCGAGTTCTCAAGGAACTTAAATATAAAATTCCTGATGTCCAAACCAAAATATATAATTTCCCCCTCAAATCAGGTGTTGTGCCTGATGACTAGAAGGTAGTGAATTCAACACCAATCTTCAAAAAAGAATCCAGAGGTGATCCAGGAAATTACCAACTTGTCGGTTTGCCATGTGTCCCTGGTAAAGTGATGGAAACCATCCTAAAATATAAAATTAATAGGCACATAGAAGAGAAGGTGCTGCTGAAGGAGAGCCAACATGGCTTCTGCAAGGGCAAATATGCCTCACTAATCTGCTGGAATTTATTGAGAGTATCAACAAGCATGTGGATAACGGAAATCCAGTTGACATTGTTTATTGGGACTTTCAGAAGGCTTTTGACAAGGTCCCGCACCAAAGGCTCTTTAATAAACTTGCCAGTCATGGAATCAAGGGACAGGTCTTGTCCTGGATCAGCAACTGGCTAAGGGACAGGAAACAGAGGACATCACTAAATGGGCCCTTCTCCAAGTGGAGAGAGGTAAAGAGTGGGGTCCCCTAAGGTTCAGTACTGGGACCCCCTGCTTTTCAACCTCTTCATAAATGATTTAGAAGTAGGAGTAAATAACAAGGTAGCAAAATTTGTTGACAACACTAAATTATACAGGGGAGTAAAAACTGAGAGAGATTGTGAGGAGCTCCAGAGGGATCTCTTGACACTGAGGGAGTGGGCAAACCAGTGGCAAATGAGCGTCAACATTAGTAAGTGCAAAGTGATGTATGTTGGGGCAAAAAAACCCCAGCTACATGTATAAACTGATGGGGGTCTGAACTCTCTGCAACAAACCAGGAAAGGGACCTTGGTGTCCTGGTGGACAGCTCACTGAAAGTGTTAACCCAGTGTGCCACAGCAGTGAAAAAAGCAAACTCAATGCTAGGGATCATTAGGAAGGGTATAGAACATAAGTCCGCAAGTGTCATTTTGCCTCTTTGTAAATCTATGGTGAGGCCCCTTCTGGATCTTGTGTACAATTCTGGTCACCATAACTCCAGAAGGATATTATTGAAATGGAAAAAGTGCAGAGGAGGGCAACCAGAATTATTAGGGGATTGGAACACTTTCCTTACCATCTGAGACCTTCCTTACCATCTGACAACCTCTGAGTTGGAGAGATAGACAGGATATCTCTCATTGCCATTTGTGGGGAATCGTAAGCAGGTGAAGACATCTGCTTGAGAATATCCTGAAGCAAATGGTGAGCCACTGTGTGAGACAGAATCCTGGACAGAATGGGCTATGACCTGTTACAGCAAGGCTGTTCTTATGTTCTTATGAGTAATTACAATCTGTGCCATAGTTGCAGCTTGGCTTCTCTTTCCCTAACTCCCTCAAAGCTCTCACAGAACCCCGCGTCACTTCTGCCTTCCAAAACCCCTGCCTTCCTTTTCTTCATATGGCTGGTGGAGGTGGTGTGCACAAGAAGAGGGGAAGAGGATGGAATCGCTCCTGGTGCTGTCCTGAAAATTTCTCCCCTGTGTTTCGTGATTATTTTTTGTTCAGATTGACAGAAAAGAAATTCCCTTTTTGAAACAAACTTCAGATGAGAAGAAATTTCAGATAAATTGTCATAGGTGGCATGTACTGGACTGTGTATTATCCCTCCTTATTGTAAGCCGCCTTGAGTCCTTTTCCAAGGAGAAAAGAGGAGTAACAAAATACTCAGAAATGAATAAATAAAATAAATTTAGGATTATTGTCCTTACCTTATAACAAAGCTGAGCATTCATATAAAACAAAAACACAAACACATGTATCTTTCATTTTACAGTCATATCTGTGACAATTGGTGCTTTTCTGGGGCCCGACGCTTCAATTAAAATGCAGAGAAATGTCCCATAAGGTAACTCCTTCCACAAGACTTTTTAAGATCACTGTGGACTGCCAGGAAAACTGCCAAGGGTTGAAGAAATGAACTACAGACAGGAAAAATAAATGCAGCAACCTGGGCCACCTTGCAATGTTACATTAAGTTCAAAAACACTTCCAAGATAAATTCTACAGGACCTTGAGAGAAGTACAGAAGCTCTTTTGATGGGAAAATAAAACATACGGCAAATTCAAGGACAGATTATGGAACAGAACTTCTTTTCTTCTTCTTCTGGAGCTGGAAAGAGCCTTCCATTCCCTTATGCCTGCTAGAAGGGATGAGAGCTGTATTCTAAGTGTCTGTAATAGACAGAAAATATACCCCTGCAGCTCCCTTTGTGCAATGTAACTTTCCATGTGCAACGTAACACATGAGGGGTCTTGAGGAAGGTACTGAACCTTAAAGGATGGCAATTAGCACTGAGTTAGAACGACCCTAAAGGCATTTTTCCTTGAAACATTTTTCTTTTCCCTACTCCCTAGCAACAAAATGCCACTCTGCAGAGCCATTCCCTGCTGCCAAAGTTTCCCTCCACTTAAAAAAAATGGCTGCTTTGCCTCCACCACCACTGCTACCACAGGGCAGGAGAGTGACACAAGACAGAGGACAGTGTGGTTAAAGAAAAATGGTGGCCTCAGTGCTACCAGTACCACTGTGGTTGTTGAAATATCCAGTGCAGTACAAAAAAGAAAAGGGACCATTTAACTAGCCTCAAGTTGGCTGGTTTCCCCTTGCCCACAGAAATAAGATGTTTCCATTCTGAATCAATCTGAGGACCAAAGCAGATGTTATGGAGAGCCTGTAATTAGAACTGAAAGCATAGTAGAGAATGAGGCGGTCTTTTATATTGGATCAGTCAAACTCGAAAAGCATGATATGCCTAGAACCAGAAGATCAGTCACCAAAGCAAGCAAATTTGTACAGCTTAGGAAGAGGAAAATTCCAACTGTGATACTTCCCCACAATTATGCCTTAAGGCTTTTCCCCTTCTGATGCTAGGTTGTCCATAATGTTTGTTAAAATTTGTATTTCATTCTCAATCCAGACTGGTGCTGATATTTCAGTACTGAATGCCCGGAATATAAGACAAAGCCAGAGCAAACCAGCAGTCTGTGTGAATTTTAATATGCTAGAGTGTTAAAGTAATTAATGGGTGTGTGTGAAAAAAGTAGCCCTAAAAATGTTAATTATGCTATAAATTGAAATAAATGTATATGTTAAACAATGCACCTGTGGGAGACATGTCCTTGAAGACTATTAGTACAGTATCTCAATATGAACAGCATTTTAGTAAAAGTAGCTGCAAAATAGTTCTTTAATATATGTGCCTTTCTTCCTCTGGACTTTTCATTTTTAGTCAAAACAGTAACATTTATCAACATGGTGGCAACCTGCCTGATTCTGACTTACAAATCTTTGTATTTACAGGAGATACAAAAAGCAATAGAAATTCCTATAATAAAAAATTTCTTGGTGCATCTTGTCTGTATAGCTTGCAGTCTGGAGATAAATCATAAACATCTGAAGACATTTAAATATTGTGTAGGGAAATAGAAGACATAAAAAATCACCACGAGATGTCAACACACCACACCATGCCTCACATGTGTGTGTGTGTGTTGTGTCGTTACAGTCATTACCAACTCTTCGTGACTCCATATCCATGGAGTTTTCTTGGCAGGAATACTGGAGTGGTTTGACAGTGCCTCACATACCAGATAACAAAAATAATCATGCAGCAGTAGGTGAGAACACCATGGATTTTTCTCCACAGACTGAAACTGGCTTGGCTGAGTGATGTTAATGTCTATCTAGACATGCTAAATAGAGATGGGCACGAAATGAAAAAAATTTCATTCCATTATTCGTTTTGTTACGTAATGAAACGAATAACGAAAAGTGTGATGAAATTGGAATGAACCGAACAGAACCACGAAAATTAGGTTCGTTACGTTTCGTTTTTGTTAATGGCGACGCGTAATGAAATGAGCTGTTTTTAAATGTTAAAAAACATCCTGAATATCCATAAAAACCCAGCGATAATTATTTATTCTGCCTGATAATACCTACCAGGGGGTTGGGGTCCTTAAAACGTGCATTTATGTCTTTTCTAAGATCGCTGTAGTTTTTTTTCCCCCTTTAAGGGGAGTTAGGGGACATCGACCCAAAATGGATCCCAGATGCCTAATATTGATTTCTTGTGTATTAAAACGCTCTGGACATCTGTAAAAACACAGTGATAATTATTTGAAATTATTACCTACCAGGGGGTTGCGGTCCTTAAAACGTTTGTTTTTGTCTTTCTCCCATCGCGATGTATTTTTTCTTTTCCCTTTAAGGATGACACAAAATGGATTCCAGCCAGGAAAGATAGCCTAAGAGAGAGCTGTCAGGTTTCAAAAAGTTCTCAGGATGCTGACTGATTCCCAGATGTCTGATATGGAAGACGTTAACTGTGTTCAGACTGTTTAATGCTGCATCTTCACTCTGCTCTGCCTCTGCAATTGTAAAGAAACACAAAGGCACACACCAGAAGCCCAAATGTGTTTCTAGAACCTCATTCCAAATGAAAGTCAAATCCAGGTAAATCCTACAGCCCTGTGAATTTTCATCTGCCAGAGACTCGGGGGTGTATAAGAATAATTTCCTGGGGGTCAGTCTAGACGAAAGTTCCAAATTGTCTCTCTTCTATTCATTATCCCAGTCCTTCTCCTTCACTTGAAGTCTCTTTATTTGTAATGATGCATTTGGATCATGGGACTGATGAATCCATTCTAGTGTCTTATTCCAGTGACCCACTGGGCTCAGTGCATTAATTTTTGTCCTACAGCTGTCGTTGTGCAACTTTAAGACTATTTTGTTAAAAAAAAAGAATTGCTGCATTTTTGAGAAGGGAACATAGACATGAGTGGGAAACAGAGAAATGCAAGCATTTATGGGAGAAAACAAGATTACATATCAGCACAATTGAATTATGCAACAAGATTGAAAGAACCATGCCCAGAATCTCCTATTTGGTTTGTGTTTTTGTTTTAGCAGCAAAAAGTACACGGAAGTCTTGTATAATATTGTTAGATTGGGAAATGCTCACTCTGCGAAAAAGATGGGGGAAAGCCTTCATTCTCACTGCTTTCTACTTCAGGCACACCCCACTGAAAGATGCTTTATTTCTTTGTCATATTTATACTCTGCCTTTTCTCAGAAGAGCTCAAGGTAATGTACTAAGAAGATTTCCTACACCCAACCTTTTCCTCCTCCAAACCCAGCAGATATCTCTGCCACTCTAAAACCTGCTTCAGAGAATTTGTTTGTTGTGATTATTAAATTCATCTGGAAGGCTATTATGCAAACAGATGTTGCATTTATTTGTTTCTGTTGTGCTGAAGGAGGAAACAAGTGCACCGGTTGTTAATTAGTTGCACATGATAGCCAAAAGCAAGTCATGTTTGCTCTGACTGGATGCTTAATTTCCTTACTGAACCCTCTCTTCCAGAGTATTGTACCAAGGGAAGAGTGGAAGTCTGTCTGAGCTGTTGGGCAAAAATTACAAAACAATGGCTTGTTTTAAACAAAATGGTTGTTGGTTTACAGAAATCTTGAGAAGCAAACTCCAAAATATCTATACCAGGGGTATCCAAACTTTGGCCCTCCAAATGTTTTGGACCACAACTCCCAGAATTCCAAGCCTAGGACAAAGGACTATGGGAGTTGTGGTTCAAAACCTCTGGAGAGCCAAAGTTTGGACACCACTGATATATACAATTCAAGGAACGGACAAAACATTTTGTCAAAGTAGGGAGCAGCTGTCCCTTGACAGGGCTACCCTACCACTCAGCAGAGGAAAGCAATCTTGACAGGAGGAAAATGTCAAAGAGAAAACATGACAGATGACCCTACTCTCAACTGTTCTTCTTGAGTCCTCTGCCTGGCCCTTCCTCCTCTTTCTGCTGCACATCCTGCTCTACAACAGGCACAGTACCTTCAGGTATGGTGAAACTTAAGACATCACCTCCTTGAAGTGGACTAGTTCAAACACTAGAGTCTGGGGCTCACCAATATCCCTGGTTACCAAATTATAGGCTGGAAAGAACCCTACAGGATTGTTTAACTCAACTGCTAATATTATAAGAGACAAGTTATCCCCCGTTTATCGTGGGAGTTAGGGATCCAATTCAACTGCTAATATTATAAGAGGCAGGTAATGCCACATTTATCGTGGGCGTTAGGGCCCCTACCCTACCCGCAATAAAGGGTAATCCGCATTATGTGGATGCTGGGTTGGGTCGGGACTGGGGGGCCTGCTTCGGGACCCCTACACTTACCTTAGGCCTGGCACTGCCCCAAACAGGCCTCTGACAGGCTTCCTGGGCATGTTGGAGGCCTCAGAAGTGGTTTCTGGTGAACCAGTGACTTCTGATTTGCTCTAAACCCCTTCTGGGGCCT
>CM074738.1:52691655-52856655 GCA_037367245.1 Phrynocephalus guinanensis
AGGTAGCATAAACCAAAGCCAGTACAAGCTGAATCCCTCTACCCTGATTTGTGTTGTGACTGACCAGGAGCACCTCTGTCTCCTCTGCATGAAGTTTGTTAGCTCTTGTCCAGTCCATCACCATCAACAGATACTGGTCAAAGTACAGAGCAGCTTCCTTGGAATCAGATGGGAAGGAGAGAGAGATTTATGTGTCGTCAGCATATTGATGGGACCAAACCTCAAAACTCTGGATAACGGCTTCCAGTGGTTTCATGTAGATGTTAAATAACACGAGGGACAAGACTGAGCCATGAAGGATGCTACAGACCAATAGCCAGGACATCAAACAGGATTCCCCAACACCATCCAGGAAAGATCAGAACCATTTTAAAACAATACTTCCAAGACCCATCCAAGAAAGGCATCCCAGGTATCAAAAACTGCTGAGAGGTGCAGGGCCACACTCCTCTGTCCAGTTCCTGACATAAGTCATCCATGACCCAAGCTATATCCAGGCCAAACTGAAATGGATCTAGATAATCTGTTTCACCCAGGAACCTCCAGATGCCTTGATGAAAAGCTACAATGCAACCACTCGAACCCTATTCAGACATTCGGTAAGGCTCAAAGGGAAGTCGTGATGTGGGGATGCAAGCGTTATCCCCACTTCTCTACCGCACCCAGAGGCCATGAAGACCTTTGCATGTTCAGTGAAGGCTGAATTAAATGTACCTTCAAGGTTTATGTTACTAGTAACCCTTACAATGGGCTTTTAGTAAGTACCAATGAATGCATGTTTAATAGAATCCACTTGCAGATCCTATGCAGACTTTTCTGCTCATAGTGTAAAGGCTCACAGGACTTCTGAATGAACTGAGGACATGGAGCAAGGGGCTAATATGCACACACACATCTCCATCCTTTGACCTTGGCATGCTTTCAGGCTGAATGCCTGGATAGGAGTTGGTTGTCAGTAGAGATGGGCACGACTTGAAAATTTTTTTTTGAGTTGTCGTTAGTCGGGCCGGTTCCGTTTCAGGTCGTTTCCATTTTTTGCGAAAATTTGCAAAAATTAGTCGGTTCGTTTTTTCGTTTTCGTTAGTACTGGTTTTTTTGGGGGTAGCGGGCTCCTGGAGACACCTCTGTGGGGTGGGTGCCTCCTCTGGCCCGCTATAAAGGGAAAGCGGGCTCCTGGAGGCACCCGTGGGTGCCTCCTATCCTCACCCACTAGGAAGGGGAAGCAGGCTCCAAGAGACCCCTCAACATGGGGGTCTCCCCTCCTCACCTGCTGCTGCAAAATGGCATGCATAGCCATATGGATATGCATACCAGTTGCAGACAGTGAGACCAGTGAGTGAACCCAGAGCCATAGGGTGATGCCTAAGGCTCTCGCACCGCCATGTCTCACAAAGAAGGGAATCGTACTTGCGTGTAGTGCAATGCAAGTAGATCTGGCTTAGGGTTAAGGTGGGTTAGTGCAAGGGCTAGGGTTAGGCCAGTGACGGGTAAGGTTACGGTGGGCTAGTGGGTTGCACCTCTGGGTGCCTCTCTGACCCACTAAGAAGACAGTCTGTGATGTATGGGTAAGGAGTCAAGGATTAGGGTTAGGGTTAGGGGGCTAGGGCAGGTTTTAGGGGGCTTTTTGGCACATCCCAGAAGTCTCCATGGCCAAGTGGCCATGCGATTGGTGGGATGGCTCCAAAAATTTGCATGGTCGTCCACTCCCACATGGCTGGCCACTCGGCCAGCCCATCATTGCGCAGGTGTAAAAAAAATAATAAAAAAAATAAAATCAATGGAGGACAGAGGAGGAGAGGAGAGACATTTTGTTGCAAGAAAAAACCCACTGCTACTGTGAAAAAATGGCAGTTTATAAATTTTCGCGTGTTTCTGTTGTGCTTGTGTGTTTTTGGACCACGATTTCAAAAACAATATTGCGTTTGCCGCCCCATTTTGGATCCCCCGCCCGCCCGCACCGCATGGCATGGCGATGGCGACTCGCGAGTCCGGCTGCCCAGGACGGGGGGGGAGGCGGGACCCCCCCCTCCAGAAACCACCCCTCCGGTAGGTGCCCTGCGCCCTTAGTCAAGCAGGCATTTTTCCGCCTGCTTTTTTGGCCCGGGAATGGGTGGGGGGAGAGTTTAAAAGTTTTTTCCTGTGCCGTCCGTGCCGCTTGCTTGCGCTTTAATTGCGGCGGCCGGCGGCAAGACTGGGCTTTTTGTTGGCTGCAAGCCTGCGGCGAGTCCCACCAGAGCAGCCCAGGATGGGGGATGGGGGGGGGGGAGGCCGGGGACCTCCAGAAACAACCCCTCTGGTAGGTGCCCTGAGGCACGTCAGGCATTTTTACGCCTGCTTTTTGGCCGGGAACCGGGTTTTTTTAACTTTTAAAAACTTTTTTTCTGTGCCGCGTGGCATCGTGCGATGCAAGGAACGAGCACGACAAATCAGACCAAAATTGTTCGTTCGTTGGTTCGAGCTCGAAGTCTGGCGGAGTAATTCCCGTTTCCGTTTCTGTAGAGTAACGGAACCGAGTAACGGAAACGGAAACGGGAATACTGCTAAGTCGTGCCCATCTCTAGTTGTCAGAGCTGTAGAAGTGTCCAGTGTGTTTCCCTTGTGTCTTTTCTGGCAAAAGTCATTCGTTTGCTCTTTTGCCTCCCCCCATCCACTTCATAACTTTATGAGTGTGTGGAAGGGCATTTGTATAATCCTACTCAAGTCAGAGGTCCTTGCTTCTAGGTTTGGTCCTGGACACAGAGGACTTGCTGTGGTTGCATATGCTATGGTAGCTCTTTTTAAAAAAATGTTCATAAATGTGTATTGAAATATTAATCTGTAACATAGAACTATAGGCATCCCTTGTAATTCACTGGAGCAGGATGGTTCTGCTGCCTGCCTAATTGCAGCAGCTTTTAGCAAGCAATTTATATATCAAGGATTCCCGCTGTGAAGTGCAGAAAGATTAGAACTGTCTGCTGTCCCCACAGGCAAATCCCTCCGCATCAATATGGGTATGTATTAAACAGGCTGCTGCTTGTCTGTGAAGTGCTTTATAAAAAAGACCACAACAGCTCTCCTTCAAGTGTGCAACAAGGGAGAAATATCTCTCCAAAGAATCTCTCTCCCCCACCCTTATAACATTGATGTACACAGTATTTGGTAAAAGAGAAAGATGGGCCAAGTCCATGAAAAGAAGCACAGAAGACAAACCAACACATAAAGAGGGGGTGGGTGGGACAAAAGCCACAAAAAGGTGTGAAAGGTCTCTCCTCCTCTCTCCTCCTCACATTGCTTCAAATGTCATGAGATGCCACAGAGTGGGGGATTTAACACAAGACAATCAGAAGCCGTTCATCAACTTCTCCCCCCACCCCCATCCACCCCTCTGGCAGTCGGAGAGAAGGAAGGCTTGTAATTAAAGGTAGTCAGGAAAGGAATGTGCTGTGTCAAAATAAATCCTGGCAGATTTTAAGTGTCCTCTGGATGAGATTTGTTGAAATAGATACAATGCAAAATACAGTTTAGGCTTAACACTAGTTGCTGTCTGTCTCCTTCTGTTTAAATGGCCAGGATTCGGACACACAAAGAGATGCAGTGACTTCTTGAAGGCTTTCAGGGCTGGGATCTGATGGTTGTTTGTTCTGGGTTTTCCAGGCTGTTTGGCCACATTCTGGAGGTTTTTCTTCCTAACGTTTGGCCAGTCTCTGTGGCTGGTATCTTCAGAGGGTAGGAGTGCAGGGAGCTAGAATTCTAGGAAGAAAGCCTCAGAACATGGCCAAACAGCCCAGAAAACCCACAACCATCATCAGATGCAATGCCCCTTACTCTGGGCAGATTGCCTTATAAAGCAGTGTTCTCTCTTTTTAATCATGCCTTAACAGATAAGTGTCATTTCACGCTTGTGCAGAAAAAGAGAAAAGAAAAGGCATTTGGTTCTTGTACACAATCTAAAACCAAGGGTAGGCGATCCCTTTATTAGATCAATAAAACCATGTTCAAATTAATGCTAGTTTTATTTATTTAGTCATTTATTTACAACAATTTTTAGCTGCTCCACTACCAAGCGGTCTCTGGGTGGCATACAACAATTTATTAAAACCATAAAACAACATATTAAAACCATAAAATACAATACAATTTAAAACAATCAATATGCAATACAAATTATAAAACACTGCTGCTCATGATCCTAGCCAAAAAACACTATCTATTAAAATGCTGGCTGAGCAGGAAGATCTTTGCCTGGCACCGAAAAGCCAAAAGTGTTGGCGCCAGGTGGATCACTGTAGGGAGGGCATTCCAAAGTTTTGATTTGCAAAGGGCTTTGTCAGGCTGGGCAGCACTGTGTAGATGGTGCAGGGGGTGGGGGGGAAACCCAGTGGAGGCTCCAAAAATCATGGTAGATGCCTATGCTTGGTCTTTCTTAAAGGTGAGTTTCAAAATGTGGGCTCAAAAAACAAATCAGCAGTGTAGGTTTCACATGCCACCAAAATTCAAGCCAAAAAGGAACCTTGAGTGTAAGGCAATGGGTGTTGGTAGTTGTGGAATGCATAGTTTGGCAAGTAGAGAAAGGAAATTCAATCAACAGCCTCCAGGGGTTGAATTTCTCTTGATTTCTTTGTTTATGTAGCCTATTTTGGCTGGGGTAATTTGTAGATTTGGTTTTCCAGCCTCTGAAAGGAAAACCAGATATGACAAGGCCAGGCCTGTATTTTCAGTGTAGATTGCTGCAGAAGAGCTGTCAAGTGAAGCTCCATAGGCACGAGTGATGACTGAAGAGCTGTCAGATTGGCCGTGATAATGAAGCAGATGCAGGTTTAGAGAGGGGTGTTTCAACTCCTGAACACTCCCACTGCCTCTTCTCCCCAAGGAACCTGATCCCGTGAGGGACAATTAGCTCCTAGTAGGGCTCAAGGATCATCCTAAGCAATCAGCTGGCTGAGCAGGCACATGCATGTATGATATCACTTGCCTTTATATGTGGAAATGATTACTGTGTGGTGTAAATGTGGTGCTTTTAAAAACACATACACACTCACTATGAAAAGCAGAGCCTTCAGGCAGCTGCTGCTGCATTAAATATATTTGTTTGCTGTATGTGTATTAGGGATGGGCTATTCGTTTTGGAAGCTACTGGTTCTGAAATGACATGCGGGAGCCCAGCTGGTGTTCAGAAGCCTCTGAAACACAATCAGCCAATCCCTTACCTTTCTCTGCACCTGCATGGGGCTGAGCTCCAATGAGAAAGAAGCCTCCGCCATCATCGTTCCTTTTTCCTGGCACTGGCCAATCAGACAGAGAGGCAGGATGATGCATTTCCCTGCACAGCTCCTGGTTGGCCAGCGCCAGGGAGAAGGAAGAATTTATTTATTTATTTATTTATTTATTTATTTATTTATTTATTTATTTATTTATTGGACTTGTATACCGTCCGTCTTCCCGAAGGAACTCCAGGCGGTTCACAGCAAGTAAATATATAACAGAATAAAAAAAACAATTTAAAAACACTTAAGCAGGCAATAAAACACAAAACAGATGGCAGATGGCGGGGGGGGGGGGGAGGATCAAATTAAGTCACCAAACGCCTCTCGGAAAAGCATGGTCTTCAGATGTCAGACTTTCTTCCTTGTTGGAGCTCATCCCTGCACAGGTGCAGAGCAAGGTAAGGGATTGGCTGATTGCGTTTCGGAGGCTTCCGAACACTAGCTGGGCTCCTGTGTGTTGTTTCAGAACTGGTAGTTCCAAAACAAATAGCCCATCCCTAATGTGTATCCTTCCATGAGTACAAGGTAGGATACATAGTTTTCCTTTCCCCATTTTATCCTCACAACAACTCTGTGAGGCAAATAGAGCTGAGGGATTGTGACTGGCTAGAGGCTATGAGTTTTGTGACTGAGGGGAGGATTACAACCCAGCTTCCTTGAGTTATAGTTTAGCTCTCTAATCACTACATTATTTAGTTTATGCCAGAAATGTATGGGTGAATGTGGTGTTGAGAGCATAAGGATAATTGCACTAGTATTTTCTCTACATTGAAAGGCCCCTCCTGCATGAGCAGTTGGACATTTGTGCAACATACTCTGCAAGCAGTGCAGGGCCAGGCACCCAAAAGGGAATTTTGCTGTTGTGAAGGAAATCCTTATTCAGTTATCCTTCAGTGGTTGCTTAACACAACAGGATACTGGCCATAGGTTACCAGAGCCAGCCAAAAACATTTTACTGCTTCCAATTAATTACAAGCTGCTTCTCCTCCTCCTTAGGTCAAGTTGTGTACTATCCAAGGCTGTACAAACTAGAAATGGGCATGAAACGGAAATATAGCCTTTTGTTTTGCTTCATTTAGTTACAAATGAATTTTTAAAGTAGTTTTAGTTTCATAACAAAATGAAATAAAATGAAACATTATGCTCCCATGTGGCCTAGAGGCACCAAAATGGCAGGAGAAATTCTTTGGACTTTTCCCTATAAGCCCCCAAAATTTGGAGAGGTGTGATTTTCAGGGGGCCAAGTTATTAAGCTCCAAAGGGGGTCCCCCCTAGGAAAAAATCATTTCTAATTGAATTGGAAGCTGCTAATTGCTCACCCATGGGAGGGGCTATTAATGATTTTTTCCTTGGGGGACCCCCTTTGAAGTTTAATAATTCAGCCCCCCTGAACCCATCACTCCAAATATTTTGTGTACTCAAAAGTACTGATTATATTCATGTTTTGGCACCAAATCTGCTGTAGAGCTTTCTCAGGCTCTTCCCTGTAAGCCCCTGAAATTTGGAGAGGTTTGGGTTTCAGGGGGCTGAGTTATTAAGCTCCAAAGGGGGGTCCCCATAGTTAATTGCTAGTGTATGTACAGTAAATGCAACCAATATAGGGGTTAATTTAAGCAGCTTAACCCCAATTAACCCCTATATTGCTGGTGCATGCCATACACACTCTGACAATTAGCTATGGCGATCCCCTTTGGAGCTTAATAACATGGCTCCCTGAAACCCAAACCTCTCCAATTTGGGGGGGGAATACAGGGAAGAGCTTGAGGAAGCTCCCCATGAGTTTTGGTGCCAAAACATGACTCCAATCAGTATTTTTGAGTACATAAAATTATGTACTCAAAAATGGTGATTGCACGCATGATTCGGCACCAAAATAGCTGCGTGAAGAGCTTCCTCAAGCTCTTCCCTGTAAGTCTCCCATATTTGGAGAGGTTTGGGGCTCTGGGGGCTGAGTTATTAAACTCCAAAGAGGGGGCTAGGAAAAATCATTCTAATTGAGTCAGGAAGCTGTTAATCACTCACCCATGGGGGGCTATTATTGGCTTAGTTCCAAACTTCTGACTCAATTAGAATGATTTTTTTCCTAGGGGGACCTCTGTTGGAGTTTAAGAACTCAACCCCCGGAACCCCAAACATCTCCAAATTTCAGGGGCTTATAGGAAAGAGCTTGAGGAAGTTTCCCTACCATTTCTGTTCCTCTAGGAAGAATTGTTTCATTCCTAGGGGGGAAATGGTGTTTTGTTTCATTTTGTAACAACCATTTTAGTTATGTAACAAAGTAATTTGTTCTGTAACAAAAACAATGAATCAGTGTTTCATTTTCCATTTTGTGCCCATATCCAGTACAAATGTCCGTTATTCTCTGTCTGCATCCTGACTAAGTGAAGTCTAAAATATCTCAGATCAGCTCCAGGTTTTTGAATGGGACAGCATGAGTTGCATGTATTGGCTGGTGACTGGAGCAAAGCAGAAAAAGCACACCAGCCAAAATATTAAATTCATAGAGCATCTTCTTTCAGCTACAACTATTTCTTAAAAATCTTGCCTTAGACCCTAAGCAAGTCTATGGAATTCTCCTAGATCAGTTTTAATTCAACAGGAAACTATTCTTCAATGCTGATTCACTGAGGAAAAAAGGTGGGTGCATTTTCTTGGACCAGGAAACAATTATAACCTCCTTCATTTCCTTTAGTTGTTTTTCTCTCTTAGCCATTCCTACGTCAGTTTCATCTGTGCGAAAGAGCCAGCCAATTAAACTGGAAGCCAACTTTACCTCAGATGGACCCTGGGAAAAATACGGAAAGGTTGGTTGCTCAAAAGGCATGAAAAAAGAAAATACAACTTGGTTGGCATAGTGAAGACATGGAACATAACAGAAAGTTTTTATTAAAAAAAAGGAGGAAAGGTAGGGGAAATCACGTTGAAAAAATATGTATAAAAAATGGGGCCCCACAAAAAGTTTCTTATTATATAGATAAATTACATCTTCTACTATCCTGCATCTTATTGGAAGTGGAATGTGACATACTATCCTGTATCTTACTGGAAGCAGATGTGGCGGCCAGATTAGTGGTTGGTGTGGGATGTATTGACCACCCCACGCCAATACTGGTCCACCTGCAGGGGCTACTGTTGCTTCCCAGATAAGGTTCAAGGTGTTGGTTTGGGTTACCGGGCAGAGCGGATCTCCCCAAAACCAGTGTTGGCCCAGCCCTCCAGGGCATTGCTGGTGCTCTTGCTCTGGGTGGCTGTTCCCTGGGAGACCCGTAAGGTATCTACAGTGGAACCTTGACTTACATACTGCTTGACTTGCATCATATTTGACTTGCAGCAAGAAGGGGCCTGTTTGACTTGAGTCGTAGGCTTTGACTTACATCTCGGAGCCCCGGCGCAAGGCACTGGAATTGGGCGGCAGCCACAACCCAGAATCACGGCTGCCGCCTCCACACTGCTCCTGCCTTCTTCCCCTCCTCCGGCAGCAGCGGCTTCGGTGAGGTCAGCTCAGAGCACCTGGAGCTGGTCCTCGGCCTCACCGAAGCTGCCGCTGCTGCCGGAGGAGAAGAAGGACCAGGAGCTCGGGGCTGGCCTCACTGGTTAGACAGTCGGCTCAGTCTTGTAAAAAATCTGGCTGCAGAAATCTGGTCCACAATAGAAGCATTTTAGTTGGGGAGCTGTAAAGTTGTGGGACTCTAATGGTAAGCATAGAGTTGTTCAGAACTTGGAACATCAGGTTAAAAATCAGTAAAACATAAATGTTAGACATTGTTGCTATGAACATTAAAAAGTGGAGGCATATAACTTGTGGACTATAATTCCACTGCCTCCTCCCCTCTTTGAAGAGACATTTCATTTACATCCCCAGAAGGAATCTCCTATCCCAGTCAAATTTGTGTTAAATTGCTGTTTTCGGGGGTCTTTTTCATCATCTGGAACAGATTAATCTGTTTTCCCATTACTTTCTATGGGAAACGTTCGTTTGACTTAAGTCATATTTGACTTAAGTCTAGACCACTGGAACGGATTAATGACGTAAGTCAAGGTTCCACTGTACTTGTAATCCACCCGCTATGTTGAATAAACTGCCATGCAAGATTTGCCAAGTCAAGCCCCTAACTGCCTTTTAAAAAGCTTTAAAAACCTGGCTTTTTAAGGAGCCATACACCAATCGGTAATGTATTGTTCGTCACTCCCCCAGTGTCTGTTGTATTCTTTTTGCTACCATTAGCTTTCTGCCTCTTGCCGCGCTTTTGTGTGTTTGATGTATTTGGTTTATTTGGTTCATTCATGGTCTTTGGTTTGTTTTTGACTTTCATTTCAATTATTTATTTGGCTTTCGTGTAAACCGCCCAGAATCCCTTTGGGGAAATCGGAGCAGTCTAGAAATGCAAAAATAAATAAATAAATAAGCAACCGCAAGTAATTTTTTAAAAAATTATTTCTCCTACAAATGTCTCATAGTGAATTACTGAGACTTTAAATGCCAGTTAATGAGGAATGGGTGGAGTCTGGGGAACCTGTAGCTATTGTCTTCTGTAGATCTCCTCTACTTCTGCCCAATAGAAAATTCAATAGAAGTTCAAAACTCTGCAAGAACTTTTGTATATCAGTAAGAAATGGCAAGAGAAAAAGAAAGTAAGTCTTTCTTTGAAATATTTACATAGCTGAAGCAGGAGCTAACACTACGTTTGGGCAGGAACATGGGAAACTCAGAAGACTGCAAAAGGATGAATAGTTTTTCCAGGAAGAAAGCCTCGAGAAGGGACTGGCCCTACAAGGCATCCAAGCGTGCTCACTAGGTATGAAATGTTGACAGTTGTGGCCGGGGAAAATTATAACATTACATAGTTATGGCACTTAATACTCTAAAAACATTCTAGGAATGGTGGACTGGAATCCTAAACGAGAATTCTCTACATTGCAGAATTTTACTGGAAGTCCAACTTGTATCCTTTTATAACTTGGGAAAGGCAATCCTTGCTAATATTTAGAATGTTGATAGAGTGCCATTTCAATCATCTATCTTATTTCCGTTGTTTAGGAGACCAAGAAAATGTAAAAATGCAAAAATTTGCAAGAAATGGGCAAATACAGTAACTTATATTATAGACTTTGACAACACTGGAACATTATCTGCAGTTTCCAATGGCTGTGAAAGGTCTAAACCCACAATCAATGTTAGCCCATGGTAGGATCAGCTTTTGAAACAACAGCAAATTTATCTGGCCACTGCCAATTTTAATAAGATGCAGTAAGATGCAATGTTTGCCAGGGGTTATACTTAGAAAGGGAAGAAACTCCTAACCATTGCCAGGTTGTCTGTGTTTTCATCAATGGTTTTTGTGAATGGCTAGTGTTGAGTGCTGAATATTTGCTCTGGCATCTCTCTCTGTACCTCAGAACCTCCAGGTAGGGGAGGGCAACACGTGGACCTCCAAAAGTTTTTGGAAGTGTAACCATCTCTTAGCATTGCTTATGCTGTCCAGAAGAGGCAGAAGTTTTGTTGATGCTGTTTACTGCCCAGAGTTCCTTCGGTAGATGGGCGGCATAAAAATGAATGAATGAATGAATGAATGAATAAAAACATCTGGGAGGACTACACATTTTCTTCCCATACTCTATATGCAGCTCCATGCATTTCAGGAAGAGGGCTTTAGTTGACAAAGCTCATGCAGTAACAGAACTGAGATCCAATACAGTGCCAACTAAAAGGGAAAAGACCAGCTTGCTTACTTTCATAGGATACAGGATGAAGGAGAACCAGGCAGCATCTAGTCAGGGTGGTGGCACGTGCTGCCATCTGGCGGCAGCTCATAGAGAGGTGGAGCTGTGTTTGCTCAGGTGCTCTGTCACTGAGCTGTAGGCCAGTCTTGTGCTGCCGGACCTCTTTGCAATGGTAGAAAAGTCTTGTGCGATGCCTGTACATTTCTTGTTTCTTACCCAGTTCAGTTTACTAAACAGTTTATTAGTAGGATGTTTGCGTGCCTATGGATGAATGCCCGTGTTTGTCTAGGATGGGCTTTCAGGGACTAGGCCAGGATTAGTGTGTTGGGGGCTTGTCTTTCCACCCCTTCTTCTTTTTCTTCTTTGTGGTGGTCCATATCACATTGCCTGCTGCCATTTCACTGCTGCTAGAAGGGTGCCTGACAGCAGAAGTAAAATCCCTGTATCAATTACAACCATGAAAAAGTGTACTCCTCATCCCCCATCACAGTGGTTTTTCATTTCCCCCATTCATAGGAAAGAGCTTTATTGTGATCCAGAAATGCAGAAGTGCCATCCCAAACCTGGGAAAAGACAGTGTTGGAGAGTCACTGGAAGGGCACAGGGCGAGTCACTACCTGTCTTTGTGCACTTATTCAGGCATTGATTGTGTTGGGGGCCTCCTTGCACAACCCTGAAAGTAACTAAGAAGCATGTGTATATATAAACACTGGTGTGGGCATATGTATCCACGGGACAATATGCCCAGTTAACAGGGTTTGAACTAGAGATTCCAGTGAATACTAGAGAGAGCAAGGACACTGAACTGGAGTCCAATAAACCAGCATCATTTTGGAACAAGCTCCAGTCATGGTCCCAGTGTAATCCTTGGGAAATAAAAACATGCTGGCTTATTTGTTATTCCAACTTATACACCACCCAGTGCTGTGGGTGTTTCTCCAGTCCTGCTTTTATTACTATATAATCTGATCAGGTTTTTTGTTGCCAGGCTTTGATGGCAGGTCACAGGGTACTGAAAAGAATTCATTATCATTTTTGTGTAATTAGGAGCACATCTGATCTCGCCTGATCTCAGAAGCTAAGCAGGGTCTACCCTGGTTAGTACTTGGCTGGGCAACCACCAGGGAATACCAGGTGCTGTAGGCACCTGGAGTAGGAACTGGCAAGCCACTCCAGTATTCCTACCAATAAAACTCCATGGATATGGGGTCACGAAGAGTCAGTCATGACTGTAATGACACAACAGCAACAACGACAAAGGCATACATTTATTACTTTGCTGGAGTTAAATGTGCAGCCTTGATGTCACTCTTACAGTGTGCTGCCGTGCTGCCAAATAATGCTAAATAACTTGAGAAGCAACACTTTCGTATGTGTTCTTAAAATTCACAACCTAACACAATCACAGCTTGACTTCATAATTCCTTTCATCTCCCCTCCTAGCTAAGGAAAGGAGCTGATTCAACAATGAGCCAGTATTGCTAGAGAAGGATGAAAAGGAGACACAAGAGGGTGACAATCTGTACTGTGCCTGGAAAGCCATCCATTTCTATCACAATTTCCGAACAGCGGCAGTGTGTCTGGAACCAGGGTTGGCCACTGTAGCCTTCTGGTTCTATGTGGCTGAAACCTCCTATAACCCCTCACAACTGGTTATGCTGATGGGAGACTCTTCCCTGTTCTAGAATTTCCTCAGAACTTTCAGCAATAGCATAGATGGCATTGTGGAATCCTATCTTTTCAAATCTCATCCCTTCAGGAGGTGGCGGTGGTTGCTGGGACCATGCTGAGGGATAGATCTGTCCTGCACAAGGCCTTCCAGCTCTAAGGCCCACAGAATGCCTGTTACAGCCAGAATGATAAGTTGCTTTCAAAACTTGCATCAACTCTCTTGGGGCACATTAATGTGCCCTGGCCCACACTTTGGCACTCACAGCTCTTTTAGGGGGTTTCTGAGTCATTTGTTATGTCTGGCTAGACCACTGTAACCAGCCCTGTTGTTAACAAGCAGAGGGAAACCCAGTAAAGAAAACACCAGAAACTAATCTTCCACTGGGGAGATCTAAAAGGAAGTGTGGAGGGTTTCATGGCTAAGCTGCCATAGAATTACCCACATTATGTAGTACCGGCATGTGGGGAGGGGAACAGACCGCCAGCCTGTGCAAATGAAGCAGCAGCATGATGAGAATCCTTTATGATGTGTCCTTTGGCCTGGTCTTGTTTTCCTGTTCTCTGAATGTCAATTTTCTCATCCTTATTCATGTCCTCATTTGCTTCAAATTACTGCGAGTGCCACAGCTCTGTTTTCTTTGGTCAACTGCCTGTTTGAAGCAGTGGCTTCATATGATCACTATGTACCATATCTCTTTGACAGGAGACTGAATGAGACATACTTGGATGGAATCACAGCCCTGGCGGGAGAGACAAGCCAGCACTTCCTCTGCATTCCCAAGATCAAGGCTGACATCTCAAAGGGGTGTTTTAAAGAAGAAAGGATAGACAATTCGATACTGGAACTAAACACTTCAGACCATTTACGCCCCTATAAGAGAAACTTGAGCGGCGAAGGATGCTTTCCAGCTGCAGGGCCATGCTCTCTTTCCCTTCTCCGTGTGCGTTTTTTGCTCAGGGATGTAGTTTTGTTGCTGTTTCCAGTCAGATGGTCACTGAGATGTTGGAAGCGACATAGCGCAGCAAACATCTTGAAACAGCGCAACAGGAAGTCACAGTCTAAAGATTTTTCTGTTTGTCTCAGACAATCTCTGGCACAGGGAAAGCTGGGTGACTCTTCTTTCCTCCAGTTCGCTGAATTTAATCCACCAGACCAGAACCACAGGAATTGACCTCAGGCCCCATCTTGCATAGTAAGAATGAAACCAGGCAATATGAATCCCACAACATGTCCACATGGAAAAAAATCTCAGGTTAAGCAAACCCTGCAGCATTGTCATATTAAATGTTCTTTTCGTTTTCAAAGTGCAGTCTAGAAGTCAGAACATCTTACTTTTAATACTGTATTTAGATTCTAAGACTATTCCTGTTACAGGGAATCTGTGCCTCTCACCCATCAATGCAGCATTTTGTAGACATACATTATGTAAGAGAAGACATGTCAAGTCACTAAAGGAAACCAGACTCTTAAGGCCATTTTCCATCCTTACTAGGAAGAATTGATTTTCACAGTGCACATGTGTATTCACACATTCCTAGTGTAATCCTTTCTCTAAAAAGCAAATCCAACTGATTTTAATGGGGCCAATGTCCAGGCAACTGGGTATAAGATCATAGTTTTCAACATTGCTCTTTACAAGCTGATTTTATTTTGAAAACATTGTATTTTCAGTAAGTTGTCTCATTTTTTTAGCAAATAGGTTTGGTGCATGTGTAACATGAAATTGCAATGTCTAATCAAATTATCTAGGGGTGGGGGAAGACATACTTTGTATTAACTTTGTAGTTAAAGTCTACAAAGCATGTCTGAGTGTTTTAGATGTGCATGTTTTGCTAAGCCAGTAGTGGCCAAACTTCAGCCCGCTAGATTTTTTTGGACCACAATGCGCAGAATTCCAAGCTGCATTGCCAATGACAAAAGACTGTGGGCATTGGGGTCCAAAACTTCTGGAGGGCCAAAGATTGGCCACCACTGTGCTAAGCTATTTACCTGCTTCTTGGAAATGAACCAACAGACAACAAATGGATTCTCTGTGCCTATCTAGTGGTTCAATATTGCTTATCTCAACACTAGAAGGATCAGCACCCAACCTCCATTAATCATTGGACTGAGGATGTTAACAACCATTTCAGCATTAAAGTAGACAGCAGTTACATACACGTACTTGCCTGGGCATTTACTTTCTTTTACTGAAATTTATTTATTTAAGAGTCTAAGATTTGTTGCTTCTGATGTTTTAATTTGAACCTCCCCCTGCCCATTTTTGAGCTGCAGGGTGGGTTTTATTCTCTTTCTCATATGTATCTTTCTACAATTTAAGTGTAATAAAAATTAAAGAAAACAACAGGCATGTAGGGAAACATCCAGGAGTTGAGCCATTGCAACCGGACTTTTTTTTTCTTGTGGGATCAAAACATTTAGCTTCTTCAATTTCGATCCCACAAGAAGTTCAGTTGCAATGACTCAACTCCTGGATAACCTAATGTGAACGACTGAGAATCTTTACAGACATAATGTAGGGGAACACTTAGAAAATGGCAGCCATATGGGAATGCAAGAGGAATGAGCTGCAGCACAGCTCTCAGGAGCTTTTCAGAATACATAAGGGCTTGAACTAACACTCAACAGGTGGTTATTTGCTGCTGGGGACTGTTTGCTTACCCCGGGAGCATGCTTTTCTTCTAATCACTCTTGCTGCAAAATTTAGAACTGGAAATATTTCTGCATGGCCAGGTTTAAATCAGTGGTAGAAAACAAGCATAACATGGGATACAAGATACAGAGAAGACCCATGTAAATCCTCTGCCCCCTCTCCAACCCCCATGGCAGCATAAGAACATAAGAAGAGCCATGCTGGATCAGGTCAAAGGCCCATCTAGTCCAGCTTCCTGTATCTCACAGTGGCCCCACCAAATGCATCTGGGAGACTAGATATCTGTCTCATGATAGCACTCCCCTGCATCTGGCCCTTGAAGTACCCTAGTTTTAATCCTGGAGATTACACATCTCTATCATGGTTTGTAACCTGTGATGGACTTTTCCTCCAGGAATCTGTCCAATCCCCTTTTGAAGGCATCCAGGCCAGATGCCATCACCACATCCTGAAGAATCTTGCTTGTGATGGATTTCTTTGGACTAAATTAATTGCTGTAACTCAGTGGAAAAGTGTATGCAGGCAGCTCCAGGTTCAGCTCTTGCTCTTTCCACCTTTTGACTGGAACCCTAGGCAGTTATCTGCCAGCCTGTGCAGAAATAGACCAGCAGCCTGAGTCAAGTGTATGAAAACTTATGCCCCACCTCAGGCAGCAGAGAGGGCTTTCCTAGACGAATTCCAACAGAGTTCTGCTTTTGGAGGATACCTTTTTGAAGTCTGGGGTATCAGAAGGTAAGAGCAACTGTTCAGAAATGAAATCACACACACACACAATCTAATGGTAAATCATCTCCTTTAAAAACTCCTATTTATTACAAGCTTATTTAGTGGACATGCATAGATATTTCAACCATGGAATCCCATCACCCCTAATGACCAGTGGCGGAAAGTTCCTAATTGGGAAAGTTGTAGCCACACAGGTACAAAAACACAAGCGATCCCATGGCAATGAATGGGGCCTGTCAACACAATAATGCACATGCACGGATCCCGTTCTTTTTCAATGGGAGTGTGTGTGTAGAAGCGTACAAGTGCATTGGCATCATAGCGGGTCAGAGGTTTAGCAATTATGTAACAGCAATCATGACTAGGCAATTTTTCATTCACAACAACAGAGCAAATTGTTTTTTACACCAAGCGCTTGGAGATCTTTTGGAAAGAGTTGCCTCATGCAGGGAAAGGGAAGGACTCTGCTCTTCCTGCAACGGTTGGCCAACCTTATTTTTAGGTTTCCAGTGTCAATATTTTCCTCCTTTTACAGAGGAAATGTAAGGAACTGCCAGTACTAGACATTAAATGAGATTGTGTGTGTATAGATTTAATATGGTGCCAAATGCAAACCTTTGCAGTCAAGCACCAATCCAGTATTTTTCAGAGACAAGCAAAAGTGCGCATCTACCACTGCCATATACCTAAAACAAGGAAGCACAGCCTTTTTGGCTTTGACAGCTCTATTCATGGTCTGCTAGTGGTCCAGAAGCTGCGTGTGGCCGCTAAACATATAAACAGACTTGTGCCCAAGACCTTATCGATCCTGAGAACTGGCGCCCCTTCAAGTTTGCTTAAGGAGGCAAAGACTAAATCCTCAGCTGCCCTCCAACCTTGACTGGCAGTTAGTAGTGACAACCACAAAATAGGAGACCTGTGCCCACTTTATTGCAATCCAATAAACACTTACCTGGGAGTACAATTTCATTAAGGCCAATGGAAGTGACTTCTCAGTAAAGATGAAAAATATTTTTCCGTTATTCTCTCATTCAGTTCCATTAAGAATATGAACTTCCACTCAATTGCACATACACCACTCACTCACTCACTCACTCACTCACTCACTCACTCACACACACACACACACACACACACACACACAAGCCCAGAGAAAATGTGTATTTGGCAGTTATTATTAAAAACTTCAAATTGTATTGGAAACTTAGAGGAAAAGGTGGCTTTTTTGGTGGGGGATGTATTCTGTCCTTGAAAAGTAAGGGAGTAGTGGAATAATGAGAATTTATGCATATTTATTTGGGGATACATTTCAATAAACACTGAAGTACTAAGTTCTAGTTATTAAAAGGTTTTTCACACCTTAAGAACTAAAGGCATCTTGTTGTTGAATATAAAGTATGTACGATATGCAGCTCCAAATTCATTTCAAAGTTTGCTGCCTTAGTACAGATTCAGAAAAGTGCTGCCTGCTAAGATTTTAGAGTTTTCTTAAATAAGTCCTCCAGCCACTTTTGCATTCGTAGAATTTAAAAGATTAAATCAAAAGGCTAGTGAGACAATGAATTTAACCTGCAGTCCTAAACTCATTTACCAGGATTAAACCACAATGACAACAGATTTCTGACCACAGGCAAATCTTTGGCCATTGAGTAAATATACATGAAGAATCTTGCCAGTTTTAGCCTAAATGCTACAGATTACAAAATGTTCTAAAGAAGCCATGTCCAAAATCTGGCCTGCCAGGCCATTTTGATTGGCCCGGTGGCTGGCTGTCCGGCCCCTCCCTCCCTTATTTGCTTGTTTGTTTGTTGTGAGTTTTTGGGCTATCTGGCTGTGTTCTGGGAGTCAATGGTGTTCTGGGTCAGTGGGTGGGGCTTGCAAGGGGTCAGGGTCAGGTAGCAGCCGCCCTCCCCCACATTCTCAGCCGCCAAATCTGGCCCTCCTTCCAAAATGTTTGGACACCCCAGTTCTAAAGCAAAGACAGAAAGAAGACTGAGTTTTCCTATTAAATCCTGGGATTTGCAGTGGATCCCTAATACTTTCCAGGTCCTAGCAGTAGTAGTGCAAATATAGCTGCAAGTAAGGAACAAATCCCTGTCATCTTTGAACGTGTACCAACTACATAAGCATCAGTTGGTTGATTTGTCTCCCAATTCTACAATTTGATACTAGAATTTCTCATCTTTAGTATTGCTTATGCATGTCTGTATTTTTATATTCAGATGTAAGTTTGGATGGTACATTAGATGGCTTTGTTTTTAAAGTGAGTTTCATCAGATAGGCTTTGTGTACGTTGCTGGTTGGTGCACCTTAAGTTTCTAATCAAAATTAAAATATACTGTTTTTTACAAGCAAAAATTATGGCCATTTTTGTTTTAAGTGATGACTTACAATGACGGAGTCATGTAGCCAGCATGAGTAATTGCTCAAATGTCACTGATCAAAATTTATTTGGGCTACACTAACAAGTTACCTTGGTGCAAGTCCATCACATTCAACAGGATTGAGCAGAAATGTGTGATTGCATTTTTACACATGATACTCTCCAATATCCATCTCCACTAGTTTAAAAGTCAATATAAAACAGAGAAAACCTGAAGTTGATGATGTATTCTGAGTTTTACGTCATTTGCAAAAATGAACCATCTATTTCAAAATATTAAATTCTGAAATAAAGGTTGTCAATAGACTGGCACTTCGGCTTTCAGAGGAGGAGAGGAGGAGGAAACAGTATATGTTTTAAGCATACAAAATCATTTCTCCCTTATAAGAACATTACTGTTATGGAAGGGCTTGAAAAGAGTTTTGATTCATTCAAAATATGGGCTTCTAATACGCAAAACAAAACTGGATGAATTTCCTGCATACAAGATGCTTCAGCAGTTTCTGTTATTACTCTTACCAAAATATTCTTTAAAATAATTTGACAGGCTTAAGGGTGCTATTACAGAAAATGAATTGTGTAAGGAAAGAGAAGCCACATCAGCGGAGGTAGTGATTCACATGGATGTTTATTCGTTTCAGTTTATGACTTTTGTGTTGGAGCATCCGAGAAAGGCATAGTGTCATGCAGCAGGTCTTTTCTTAGTACCAGTGCTGTAAGAGAAGAACATGACTTGTTAGAAGTTGATATGGACTAAATCAAAGAAGATGTTGCTAGACAGAGAAACATTTTTACCTTTACAGAAATACCTTGGTTTACAAGCATAATTCATTCCGGAAACATGCTTGTGAACCAAAACACTCTTATATCAATGCAAATTTCCTCATAAGAAATAATGGAAACTCAGATGATTTGTTCTGGAGTCTCATGGACCACATACTGTACAAACAAAATGCCAGAACTCACAAAAGAAGTTGGCTAGCAGTCCATGCCCACACCATGGTTTATGTACCTGGCTGCAGAATCTGTTCTGCGTGGGACTAACAAATGGATTTTACTCTGTGTTTTAATGTGACAATAATGAATTGCAATTTGTAGCCCTATACACACTCAACCAGCTGCCCCATAATTAGAAATTGTTTGAAAAAATAAGAATGTTGAAAACAAATATAAATATAAATATAAAGAAAAATAAAAGCCTAACCTGCACTCCCCTTTGAAAACATTCCTGGCTGGTGCATGGGAGACATCTGTTCCTCTCGCCTCCCTCTGCTTTGGAGGCTACCTGAGATGGAACATTCTGGACAATCACACTCAATCCAGCTGGGGGAGGGAGGGATAGAGAGAAAGCCACCTTTGGCTAACTTGTGATCATGTGACCTACTTCAGTGCTTGTACATAAAGATATTGCTTTTTACTCAAGGCAAAATTTAGAAGAAATGTTTGCTTATCTTGCAAAATGCTCTTAAACCAAGTAACTCTTAAACCACAGTATTACTACAGTATGTCAATAAGGTAGACCACCTCAACAACTTTCACTTTCACTTCCCAGCACTTGGAAAATTTTCTTCACACATTTGGGATAACAATAACAGGTACTTCTAAGCAAGGCTTCAATTCTGAACTACAGAACTATAAGGGACCATCGAATGCAGCCTGTGTCAAGGAGACAGAATGGGGAATTGAACTCCTGACCTTTGGGTCCACAGTCAGATACCTAAATTTTAACATGATCAATTTATAATTGTGGGCAGCTTTTTCCAGGGAATTTATAGTCTTACTTACTGCATGAATTTTGAAAGAAAGAAAGAAAGAAAGAAAGAAAGAAAGAAAGTAGGTTTTGTTTGAGGGCACAATTCTTTATCAGAGCTTGTCCCTCCAAAGTTCTGACCATATGGCCGCCTTAAGCATCCACTTGAGAGCAGTGTTTGTTAAGGCTGTCAGATTAGTTTAAATAGCCTAGCCACAAAGGCAGCAATCTCACCACACACCCTCTCTGTCCTGGCAGCAGTCTAATGCCTGGTGGGGGGCAGTATGTACAAATCAAAGGGTTCACATATCTGAGTCACGTTCAAGATAGCAGGCGACATGCTCATATCCAAACAACAGAACCAAGGCTTTGAAAAGCACTTTCTCCAGAGCAGCCAGTGGAGCTCTACTTAGAACACATCCTCTGTCAACTGATAGTCATAACTTCACCTCTTTGAACTATCAGCTAAAGCAAAGCCAGGAGAATAAACTCTGTCCAAGTTCCTGGAGATCTGCTGACTAGAGATGGGCACGACTCAAAAAATGGTGTTTCGTTTGTCGTTTGGTCGTTTAGGGGTCCGTTTCGGTTTGTTTTCGTTTTCGTGACTTTTTTGTAAAAAATTTCGTTTTCGTTTCATTAGGTAACGAAAAGAAAAAAAAAAAAACGAAAATGAAAAATTGCTGTTTCGTTAGCATTCTTTTTAGTTCAATGCATCTGCTGCAACAAAAACGAAAAACACTGCAAATTTGGTCGTTTCGTTTTCGTTTTAAAAATTTTTTGTTTCGTTTTCGTTGCGCAACAAAACGAAAAAACAAAAACAAAAAATTGCTCATTTCGTGCCCATCTCTACTGCTGACAGTCAGAGGAAAGCAAGACTATTAAGAAACCGTCTGACCAGCACCATCCAATGCTCTAATCCCTATGCAGGCATCATATCTGAAACTATGGATGGCTAAAAGGGAGGTGAAGATATGGCAGGGGAGGCAATCCCCACCCCACCCAGAAACCAGGAATGTTGAACACAAAGGGCTACAAAGGAGTCCGTTAACGCCTTCCTTTGAACGCGCTTGCAATGCTTCCAAGACTGAGAGCCCTGATAGAACAGGACCCATAATTAAACGAGCATTGCCTGCAACCATGGAAGATAAATGGGCGGGGAGGATGCAGGCATGCACAGAAGCCCCATATCTCATGCCCACCCAAATGTTAGCAAGTCTGGAGCTTGTGGGCACACCCTGCCCTCGCCACACACTTAACAACTTATGGTTTCAGGCATAAGATCTGAACAAGGCTTACAATGAATGTCACTCTACTGTAGTGTGGATATGCAGGACTATGATTTGCATACCAAGATAAATTATGCCAGACAACCATCCCCACTTCCACTTATTAAAAGGGTGTGTGTGTCTTTTATTTTTTTAAGAGGAAAATAAGATAAATATATAGAAAATAAAAGAAAGGGCACATTTGATAAAACTGAGTAAGTTTTAAAAGCACATTTTAAAATTACACCGGTTCCTTTTGCAATTTCTACCTAAAACTCCAAATCTTATTTAGAAGGGGCTGTAACCAGCTGGAAAGATAATCCAGCAATCAACAAAAGACCAGTAGATTCTGATTTATATCCATGTAAACTGCAATAGGTCAACAAGGTTTTCTGACTTCCAGTGACAAAAAGGTGTCCAGAATCATATGGGGTTCTATATGGAATAAGTGAAGTTGCTCAAGGTCCAGCTGTCAATTGCAGCTAACTAACAAGCTGCCAGTAATGTGTGTGGTTTAGAGGTGGGGATCCCACCTCCTCGCCAGCCTGGTCTGCTGCTGGCAGAAGTGGGGCCAGGCTGAGCAGACTGCTTCCTAGAGTGATACACTATTGGTGAAGAAGGCCCCCGGCCACATAGCATCTGGTAAGTGGCCTGGCTGGTCAGAAGGGAGGGGCATAGCGCTGCAGGGTACTTCATATGAATCTGTCAGTGTGACAAAACTCTGTCTCTTGACTGCTTGCATGACTGATGCACAGCCAGCATGTGATCAGCACCTTTGCTGCTACAATTGATGTGATTTCACTTACTCTAAAGTAAAATTTTGTTTTGTTTTGTTTTGTTGTTATTGTTTTTCAATGTTATGGGGGTTGTGCTTATCGGGCAAGTTGTTTTCTGCAATCTGTTGTACACCTACCTGAGTTCCTAGGGCAGTGATGGCGAACCTATGGCACGGGTGCCAAAGGTGGCACTCGGAGCCCTTTCTGTGGGCACCCGACATCGCCCCTTCATAGCCACCTGTATACAGGTTAAATTACTGTATTGGCACTTTGCAAAATAATTAGTGGGCTTTGAATTGCAGTTTGGGCACTCGGTTTCTAAAAGGTTCACCATCACTGTCCTAGGGGAAAATCGGGAGGTTAATAAATAAATAAATAAATAAATAAATAAATAAATAAATAAATAAATAATCCCTTCTTCCTGATTTAAGAAAGAAATCAAGGAAGCCTAAGGGGAAAGTGTGTGAAAAAAAAATACATTCATAAGCTCCAAAATTTTTATCTGAGCAGCCAAGCAGACTCAGCTCAGCTCTAGCTTGGGGTTCTAGGGACAAAGAAAAGTAGGCTTCATAAACCCAAATTCTACTCTCCTCAGCCTAACAGTTTTTTTAACCTGAGATAATATTTCGTCTGTTAAGGATTTGTGTAGCTCGTCAATCAAAGCTGGCTACTTTTTAGAAAAAAATCATAAATAATTAGTACCAAAGGGAGGAGAAGGAGAATTATGATAAATGTGTAAACTGGTTTAATTTAAATATGTTTCATGGCTGCTTTAACATTTGTCACTTTCTAAAGGTGCAATTCTTTACTTACACATTTTGTCTGAGTCCAGGTGGACACCTTGAACGACAGACGTCCTGAGTATAACTTCTACATCTGAACCTATTTTTGTAAGCTGCACAGAAAAACACACACATATCACAGCATTTATTGAATGCAACATGATTATTACTGTGTCTGCTAAGTACATGAAATTACTAGTTACCGTGCACCTCCATTCCACCTGTCATCCTTGAAGATTTCAGAGCAACTTAGCTATTGTAGTGAAAGGACTACAGTTAGACCACAAAGTTCAAAGACAGATTATCGCCCAGATTTGTTAAAAGACATTCTCACAGGTCTTTGAGAAAATGTTTTGGCAACAGACAACATTTTTTATTCCAGAGCAGACAGTATGGGATGTTTTTTCCTGTTTATCCCTTCTTAAAGCTTTGGAACTGTCTAATTGCTAATACTGTATGCTTTTACCACAGTTGATTTTCTGCTACTTTTTCTGTAATGACCTTGAGATACATAATTTTATTTCTTTCTTTTTTTTGTATGCACATAATAATTATTTTAATTGATATACATAATGTGTTTTTAGAGCCCATGTGATGAGAAGTTTCACCAAGTTATCAGAATAGAGTGATACCTCGTAAGACGAATGCCCTGTAAGACGAAAAACTTGCAAGATGAATAAAATTTCTGGGAATAGGCATGTTTTGCAAAACGAATTTCCCTATGGGATGCCTTGCAAGATGAAAATCCATTCTGCATTCTGAAACAAGTTACCCAGAATGCATTGCACGCCCTGTAGTTTGTGGAGGGGTGGGAGAAGTTTTTAAATCAAGTTTTGGAGCTATTCTGGACATGGTTTTGGGTCAATATGCTCTTGGCAATGTGAGGAAATTTTGATGTGGACTTCTAGAACTTGGAAAGGTAGGAAGTTGAGGTTTCCTTGCCTTCTTTTTTGCTTTTGAATTGTTTTTGATAGCTTTGCAGGCCGGAACGTGCTAGTGCTTCTTGTTTGCTGTTGTCTGTTTTGCTTTCCCTTCTGATCCCTTGCAGTTTTGGCGGGAAACTGCAAAGTGCAGACAATCACCACTGCCGCTTCCCTTGTAAACCTCCCGGGCTGCACAAAGATCAATGGGTCATGCTCTGCTCACCAAACTGGTGGGCAGAGCACGGACCCATTGATCTTCACCCAGCCCGAGAGGCTTGCAAGGGAAGTGCTTACCTCTGGGTAAGCGCTTACCTGGAGGCAAGTGCTTCTCTTGCAAGGCACCCGGGCTGCCCAAAGTTGCATTGTTTCCTGGGAACAATGCAACTTCAGCCAGCTGAGGCAGTTTGGAAGGGAGGTACGATAGCTACCTCCTCCTTCTTGGTAGCTTCGATCTCTCTTGCAGAAATAGAAGCAACCAAGGAGGAGGTGGCAATTGGCAGCAAATGCTGTTATTTGCTCTGTGTGACAGATCAGACCTGTCAAAATCAGCTATCATGCGGAGCAGAGAAGAGGAAGCAGAATTATTTGGTAGTCAAAGCAACCATAAGTCAAGGTACCACTGTATTAGGTTTCCAATAAAGTAACCCCCTGCCATTTCGCGGTTCATGTACTGTGGTCCCGCTATATCACAGGACCCCAGTACCAGCCCCAGCTCCAGCTTATTAGTGCTGGGGTGGGGGAGAAAAACCTTTATTTCACCACCCCAGCACCAATAAGCTGGAGCCCATGGTCTGGGGAAGGAGGGAAAAGCACGGGCTTTTTAAAACTTTTTCTCCCTTCCCCAAGCCCCAGGCTCCAGCTCTGTGGTGGATCAGATCCCCCAATGACGCTTGCCTGGGCTGCTCCAAGAAGTCTCGGAACAGCCTGAGTGAGCGGCGGTGGGGGATCTGATCGCCCTCTGCCCCCACCCAACCTCAATCCACATATTGCGGATTTTCAGTCATCACGGGTCGGGGTGGGTCCCTAACCCCCACAATAGGCAGGGGGTTACTGTATACATGTTAAGGACATATCAACGCTGGAGAGTTAACTTATGCTTTCAGTTGGGTTCTATGCTATGACTTCCTGCTTGTGTGAGGACTATGGGAGCTCTAGTTTTATAATGTGTTTCAAAATTCTTCCCACACATCTTCAGAGGAAAGGTGAGAAGGGATCTGTTATAAATTAAACCAGCTTAAGCTTGCAGCACAGACCTGCTCTTGATAGCAGGGAGAGATTGCGAAGAAAGTACCTCAGCTATTCTTTCAGAAGAAGTCTCCTCTTTGTTCTTTTTGAATTCTTCATTGATCTTAAGTCTTACAACTGAATAAAGGGGTGAAAGAGAGCAAAAAGGTTAATTTATTTCTTTTCTCTTTAGTAGATAAGGCAAACAGAATGCAAAACCATGGAATTTCACTTTATAACCAACAAACAAACAGAAAAAAGACCTGTATCACCATTTCTTATTTTATGGAGAGCATAGGCTAAAATATGACCCAGCTTACAAGAAGCTTAAATAAAGATCTTCTGCAAAGCATCCACAGGATTCTCTGATTAGACAAGATTTCAGAGAAATATAGCTCCACACCAGGGAAGTCCCTCTAACAATGCCTCATGATATGTCTTTAGATACCATATCAAAATTATGCTGCAGGTGTAATACAGATGCTTTCTAGCTTTAGAGAGGGTCTCAGAATTCTTTGTTAGAACTGGGCTTACTCCTTAGCTCTACTGAGAAGTAATGCTTCTGCTGCACCTATGTAACCATACCACTGATATTGAAATTAAATAAGAAAGTGCTGATCTAGTAAATATTCATTACCTTGCACATAGGTGTGATTGCTGCAAAGAAACATCCTTTTAAGCTTGCTTATTTATTTATTTATTTATTTATTTATTTATTTATTTATTTATTTATTTATTTATTTATTATTAATCCTATTGTATAAACATCCCATAATATAGCAAAGGAGTCTTCAGTCAAAGAACAGAGAGAGAATCCGAAAACAAAGGTAGGTAATACCTTTATTAGACCACCACCATCTCCCAAAGAGATGCTACATTTCAGGTCCTACAGGATTCAGATAAAAGTATTGCCTACTCTTCTTTTTGGACTGTGTAAAAGGACCTCATAGTTTTCCCACTTTTGTTCAAATAATGACAGTGTCATCTGTTGCAATGGTTTTTAATCATGTGCCACATGCATTTAGTTAATTGGAAGACGGAACACCCCCCATTGAATCTGAAATATAATCAGTCTGCTAATTTTAAACTGCCCTCAAAACTGTACACACATTGTTTGACTGGAACATTACTAGTTCTGGCAAGTCACATATTGAGCTTCATATGGGCTCAGCAAAACCAATGATTTATCATACTTTTAGAAGGAGGGCTCTTAGCACTCCCTGTGGAAAAAAATATATGCATCTATACCAGTGTTGGCAAACCTATGGCATGGGTACCAAAGGTGGCACTTGGAGCCCTTTCTGTGGGCACCCGACATTGCCCCTTCACAGCCACCTGTATTCAGGTTAAATTGCTGTATTGGCACTTTGTGAAAAATTAGTGGGTTTTGAATGGCAGTTTGGGTACCTGGTCTCTAAAAGCTTCGCCATCACTGATCTATACTATCCTTCTTTTCTTAATTTATGTTTCCTAGCAAAGATAAAAAAGAGGAAGACAAAAGTAGCAGGAAAACATGGAAAGAGGAACAAATACAGGACATATCTGGAATCTCCTGGTGTAACAGTCTATGAATAAAGCAGTGCAGTTATGCAGTGAGTCTTGTCTAGAAGGGCCCTTACTGTATATATTATGCCTTAAAGATTTTCCTGAATAGTGTAGTACGTTGCCATTTCCCTCCATATCTAACTTGGGATTTCTTCTCCATTTCTTTTCAAACATACTTCACTCACACATTCTTAAAAGGTGCAACTGCATGCAGGCAAGGAAGATACCCCCCCTTTCACACTCCTTTCCTGAATTAAAGACGAATGCAGGAAGAAAAGCACATCTCTCTGCCTCACTACTCTCATTCCACAGCCGTATAGTGGGGGGCAGGAGACAGAAAGCAAATAATTAGTGTTTTTGTTTGTTTGCTTGTGTTTTTTTTTTTGGAAGACAGCTTATCACTTTGGCAAGGTGCTAAAAATCATCAAGAAAAATATTTCCAAACTAGCAATTACTTCAGTTTGTTGCATCAAAGCCCAAATACACATCACAAAAGGCATATTAATCTTCAAGATGATTCAAGCATACAATGTGGTTTTGCTAAGAAAACATTATTTTTTACCTTCCAGGGCTCTGAAATCATTTTTGAACACTTCTTGCCTTGCCTTGTGCAAAGATCTGAAAAGCTTCAGAACCTGGGTAAACAAACAAGAGTAGTTTTTTGTTATCTTTTTTGAATCATGTTTATCCCATTTACATTTTGAAAAACCCATTATAATATTTGTTCCCTAAAGAGAAAATGGGTTCTTAAAAACAAGTTAATAAAATTCAAATGCTGAAAGATTCCAGGTAATCTTTAATAAAGACTTTGTCTGGGTACATATCTGGTCATCTTCTCTTGAACACTTCCACATATTTTTATTCTGATATTTCTCAGCTTAGCATTGTTTTTATAACCTTTGAAACCATATATATTACTGCATTCCCTACCCTTTATGTTATTTTATTGCAAAATAAAACTTTAAAGGGTAAAATAAAACTTACTGTAAAGACACATATCATATAAAAGCAAGGTCCAAATCACACACTACTTGAATATTAAATTCAATAGCAATCTGTCAACTGCTTTAGAGAAGATAGCTTTTAAACACATTTGTGGCCAAATAATATGTATGTTATAAGCCCTTTGGCAGGGTTTATTTCTGAATACATTTGCACAGTTCCCATACTAGCATAGCTCTACAGCACTTAATTATGAGTCCTGAGGATTGTGTTATCAAACTCCCAATGATTTTGCAGAGACTAGGTTTCCAATTTCAATGACTAGAATAATTGTCAACAATAATCCTTGGACACTTACTTGAGAATAAGTCCCACTGAAAACATTTGCTGTTCCTTGGAATAGTGACTTCCAAGACTATACTGTACTATATTACACCCATTAAAATATTACTATACTGTATTACTTTAATAAGAAGTATCAATATGCTGCCACACTATACAATATTACAGTATGATGTTAACATAAAAACTATTTTTTTCTAAGCTTCTCTTTGGAATAGGCATCCACGGGACAGTCCTAGTAATCATTTTGTTCCCAGATGAACATATCCCAGCAACGAATATGTGCACCTACATTACCCTAACCAGTGGTGGCGAACCTTCAGCAGTCCAGATGTTTTGGACCACAACTCCCAGAATTCCAAGCCTGTATTGCCAGTGACAAAGGACTGTGGGAGTTGTAATCCAAAACATCTCAAGTGCGGAAGGTTCGCCACCAATGCCCCAAGCCCTCCGGCTATTTTGGACCACAACTCCCACAGTCCTCGATCATTGGCAAGACACGCTCGGAATTCTGGGAGCTGCAGTCCAAAAGCCCAGTGCCGGGTCCCGAACTGGAAAGCGCACCTCCGAAACCGACCTGCCGCCAGACCGATGCCACTCTTCCCACCCGCTACAAGCACCGCGCCTCGCCCACCTTCCCTCCGCGTGTCTCCTCTCCCGCCCCCGACCACGGCGCTCCGGCCTGACCGCTCACCTCTCGCCTTCCTGTCATATCGGGCTCTCCCGTGCCCGTCTCAAGCACCCAGGAGAGGCCTGGAGGAAGAGACCACGCCCACTACCCCCCATCTCACTCTCACCAGCGACCAATAGAAAGTATCGCTCCGAGGAGAGCAACAAATCAGCGCCGACCTTCACTTCCCTCCCCCTAAGGTGCGTAGAGATACAAAACCCGTTCCATAGAGCTAGGAAGAATAGAGTCACGTACATCTGTCGGCTTCTTGTGAGTTAATTTTGCCGGCGTGGGCCAAGAATATAAAATAAAATCGCAGTCTGGTTTCATGATGCCGAAGTACTCGCTGGTAGGATTTTCAAGGGCTGTTAGTCTCTCACGATGACTTTGCCGTATCTGCAGTAGGAAGAAAACAACAATCACACAATCGTGCAGGTAAAAGTCACGCCCAAAAGTCATCCAGTCCAACAAAAGGGCTTCTCTATTGGATTGCCCTCCAACCTTCGATTAAATGCCTCCAAGGGAAGACAGCCAGCCTCAGAGGTGATCTGTTCCCTCTGAGAAACCCTTATGAGAAACGTTAGTACGAGGAGATGCGTGTGCTCCGAATCTGTTTTCGTGTAACTGATGATCCTTTAGTTTGGGTCGTGTGCGCCCTTCTGGAACAACAGAAAACAGCGCTGTTCCGTCTCTCATCACATTGGGAGGCAGCTGTTGTGCCTCTACTAAGCAGGAGTCCTCATCTGAGTACAAATGAATGGAGGGAACCGGGACGAAGGGTGTCGCTTTGACGGGCTTCTCCTTGGCATCTAGTTGGAGGCAGGGAACCAGGACTAGGCGGGCCTCCAGTCCGAGGCAGCACAGCTCTTGGGCCCCCTCTGGTTGCCGGTTTTCGACTCGGAAGACGCGAGCTGGGCGGTCGGTCCCGGGTGGAAAAGTACATTTTGTGCACGACAGAAGAGGGAAAACGCTCCTCCTCCCCTCCCCTCCCCGTTGCTGTAGCCCCAGTTATGCAGTGCACAAAACTGCAGTGCAGGAAAAAAAAAACCAAAATTAATGCAATGGAATTCTGTTTCCTATTGGAATGGGGAAGACGAAAGTTATAGGGCTGGTTACTGGAATAATGCAGGGATCATTTCCTACGGTAGGAAAGGGTTGAAATACTGAATGTGATCAAAGTGTTGTGCAATGTATGGATTTATGACCTGCGGGTCTTAATTTACGGGTAACGCTGCAGTATTTTCCTGCTCTCCTTGGCATTTTAAAATCTCTCGCTCGTCTCACTCCTGTCAACATGCACGTCTCTATTTTATTATGTCTACTAATCTCCTATTGATCCCTTTTAGAAACGGGAGAGGAGGGGGAGAAAGAAAGCAGGAGGGAAATGACGGACAGCAAAGCGAACCAATCACACGGGCCTTTGTGCTATGAGGGCACGCGGATAGGCCACTGGAGTCATTACGCAGACCCCTTTTGAAGCTCGCGATTGGTCTTCCGGAAAGTGGGCGGGGGCGGGCGGGTTGGAGCCTTGGAGCGCTCGTAGGGTGGATTCCCGGACCTGCGGGCTGGTGACCTGGGCGGGCCGAGATGGCCGACGAGATCTGCAAAGCTCAGGTGGCTCAGCCGGGCGGGGACACCATCTTCGGGAAGATCATCCGCAAAGAGATCCCCGCCAAGATCATCTTCGAGGACGAGCAGGTGGCGACGCCCCGGGGGTGGTGGTGGTGGTGGTGGTGGTGGAGCTGCTTGGCCCGCTCACACGGGGCGGGCGGGCGGCCCTCTATGAGAAGGTCCCCCCCACCCCTTCTCTGCTGGATGGGCCGAAGGGCCGCCTGGTTCCATCCGGTCCGACGTGGTGGTCGCCATTATTACTATGGTTTCACTCACAAGGTTCAATAGAGAGAAGCTTTTCAAGTTCTAACCCCCTCTCCTCCTTTGGAGGCCATCTGTCCCCGTTGCTTGGATGCATGGATGGATGGCGCGGGGGGGGGGGGTTTGGACTGGATGGATGGCCCTCGAGGTCTCTTCCAGCTCTCTCTCTCTCTGTGTTGTGTCCTTACAGCCGTGACCGACTCTTTCGTGACTCCATGTCCATGGAGTTTTCTTGGCAGGAACGCTGGAGTGGTTTGGCCGTTCCTACTCCAGGCGCCTACAGCACCTGGTATTCCCCGGTGGTCTCCCATCCAAGTACTAGCCAGGGCCGACCCTGCTTAGCTTCCGAAATCAGGCGAGATCGGATATGCTCAGGGCATCTAGGTAGCGCTTCCAATTCTAGGATTCTGTAATAACCCAGGTCGTGGCAGACGGGTGGATGCATCTGCCCTTAATCCTGGAACAATGCTTTTCAATTTAGCTCCCTGGAGGGATCGCTGATTCGCTTCCCCAGATTGTTCGGAAAAAAAAGATGGGAGGTGGGATGTTTGGCTTGTATCGAACAGACTCATCCCGGTGGCTTAAATGAGGCTTTTCCAAAGCAAAAGCAGCTTAATGTCTAGTTTTACTGGCCTGTTATTTGCCCAGAACCAACCAAAAGGTAGAGTCTTGGAGAGCTTAATTCTCACCTGAGTATCTGAAACCTCTACCCACTTATTCACTCCTGCCAACAGAAGTAACTCTGTACATGAGAAGTCCAGAAGTAAGCCTCATTCAAGTCATTGGTGTTCTCTCTCTCTCTCTCTCTCTCTCTCTCTCTCTCTCTCTCTCTCTCTCTCTCTCAAACTGCTAGAAAGATCTGGAACTTTCTAGAAGCAGAAAATGACAGTTTGTTTGGACAGAACAAATTGACAGGAGGGTGGTTGCAGGTTCTGGGAGCTCTTCAGAAAAGCCCATGGGAACTACTTTATATGTGGCCTGCAGGCTGCTTTTCCCCTGTCCTTGGAATATTATATAATACTGTAAACCAGGCATGTCCAAAGTCAGGCCCGGGGGCCAAATGCAGCCCGTTTTCAAATTTCGAGCAGCCCGTGGCCTCTTCTGACCACCAGCTCAGCCTGTCACTCATCCCTGTCAGCTGGCCCTCCCCATAGTGGATGGAGACATCAGCTTGCAGTTTTATGTTTTTCCTGCCCTCCCTGCTTCTGTCTATCCCCCCAGCCACCTGCCTAGCCTAGCCTTGCTGCAATATCTCCCCTGCCTCCTTGCATGTTATAGAGCAGGCATGTCCAAACTTCATACCTCCTGATGTTTTGTACCACAACTCCCAGAATTTTAAGGTTAGATTGCCAGTGGCAAAGGAATGTGGGAGTTGTGGTCCATAACATCTGGAGGGATGAAGTTTGGACATGCCTGTTATAGAGATTTGCCCAAAGTCCGGCCAGGGGGCCAAATGTGGCTGAATGGTCGGCCGCCACACATTTTCACCTCACCAAATCTGGCCCTCCTTGCAAAAAGTTTGGACACCCCTGCTGTAAACCTTTACATCTCATCAATTAACATTCCTATTTCAAAAAAGCAGCTCAGCCCTAAGAAGAAACTTCAGCCACACACAGTGAACTGCAGGGAAGCCATTACAGTAGGGTTATTAGACTACAAATAGAATTAGATAATCATCATCTTTTACTTTTGGTTGGTGGTGCTAGCTAGACCTGATATGAGTTGTAGCACAAGTCCACATAGAAGGCTGCAAATTAGTCATTCCTATTTTATGCAGAGGCTTTATCCTAAAAAAAAAAATTTTTTTTTGCTGTGGGGTAAAACAAAAATTTACTTTTAGGGAGCCTGAATTGAGTTGTGAGTCCCAACGAGTAGCTCCTTTACAACAATGGGATTTGCATAGGTGTTGGCTTACTGTGTGGGTTTATTCTAGTTGGGACTTATAAATGGATTTAAGCTGTTGTGCGTGTGATTTTTAGTTCTTAAAATAATGGTTTACTAAGATAGTGGCTTTTCCTCTCCTCAGTGTCTTGCTTTCCATGACGTTTCTCCACAAGCTCCAACCCATTTCCTAGTGGTCCCTAAGAAGCCAATTGCTCAGTTGTCTCAAGTGCAAGATTCTGATGAAGCTGTAAGTATTGCAAAGGAGTGTTTAATTCCTTTACGTACTGCTCAGTTTTTTTTAAAAAAAAGAAAGACACAGCAAGTTCTGCAATTACACTGCTTTTCAATTACACTGCTTTTCTATAGACTTTCCAAATAGATCCTAAATATATCCTGTGGCCTGGCTCAAATATGTGCCTGTGTTTGGAAGAGAATTTATATTTTGTGTGAGATTGAACCCAGAATTTTAGCCTCTTCTTGCTCTGTTAGGGGACTGTTGACCAAGTAGATCAAGTACCATTATGATCTAATTTAAGCTGCAGAGTCCTGATAGATAAGAGTTATTTTTAGCACATGGCCCAAGTGCTGCTGGAGTATAATGATGTAATGGCTTCATGTTCAGAATGTAAGAATTGTATCTGAATTTACTAGCCAAGCTGTAAAATCCAGTTTTTCCATAATGATCAGAAATATATTGACTAGATACACAGTGTAAATGTCATTGCTTGTATCCCTCACCATATGGCAGTAATGTGTTTGAGTTTGCCACAAGGAGTACAAGTGCCCACTCTTGGAGGCATTCAAGAAAAAAATGGACAACCATCTGTCAGATCTGCTTTGATTTAGTTTTCTGTGTGGTCAGGGGATGGAGTTGATGGCCTTACAGGCCCCTTCCAGCTCAAGTATTCTAGGTTTCTATGACTTTATAACTTGTTAACAACCTGCAGTTGGGTGCTGTGATATATGATAGTGTGCTTCTTCTGGCATAACTAATAGAAATTAACTTCTTTATGTGGAACTGTTCTTACGACCGAACTGCACTTAGCAGTATCTGACAGTTTAGTACAAATTATTGCTTTGATGTCTTCCATTGCAATCTTGCTGATGTTTCCATGAAGCCTCAGTTTCAGTAGTAGGTTTGTATCAACCACAAGGTCCCTCTCCAGTAAGTGTGCATCAAACCATAGCTTACTAATGGAGCAGAGCAGCAAGCCTAATGCCTATTTTCAGTTTCTCAAAGCCTTTGTTCTCCGTAGTTTATAGTAGTTAAAGGTGCCTGAAGGAAACCCTCCGATATTCTTTGATCAAGGTTTTTGCCATTTCATGTTTATCCATAACGGCTTCTTCAGTGTTGTTGAACTGCAACTCTCACAATCCTCATCACTTTCAATAGTGTCAAGAGATGGCGGGAGCCCTTGTCCCTGTTCAAGTGCTAGGAGACTGTACTCAAAAGAGGGAGAATAGAGCACATGGACAAACTACGGAAACAAACTGTGTTAAATCATACACTATGAGATAGCATATAGCAAATTATAAACAACCTTTCAAATCATTGGCCAACTTTAAACATTTCCTTTGTAAGTAACAAGCAAACCAGATATCACGGTGTTAATCTCCCCAGTAATCTCACAACATATGCTGCTGCTAGGTTTGGGTGGGTTCCAAAACATAAACCAGGTGAAAATCTTCATATGTTAACATACAGGGTTTGTTTCAATTGTCATGTGGGAGCTTCATTGTGTCAAGAAGTTAGATGTGGGAACAAGGTTAGCACATTTCATTTGGCAACGTGTTGCACAGGCCCTTCGACTGAGGGAATGTGTGTGTGTGTGTGTGTGTGTGTGTGTGTGTGTGTGTGTGTGTGTGTGTGTGTGTGTGTGTGTGTGTGTGTGTGTGTGTGTGTGTGTGTGTGTGTGTGTGTGAACTCTTCCATGGAAATTTTCTCAAACTAATCCCGCCAGCGCTTTGTTGCTTTGACACGATCATAGATCAGCTTTCCATTCTCATCATTGACACAGTGGAATTTCTCAATATCCTCAGTCCTTTTGTGGTGGGCTTTCTCTAGCTTGTAGATGTCACGTTCACCTTCTCACGTACAGGTATCAGGGTTTCTGTATAGTTCCTCAAAGTGTGTGGACTTCGTTTCTGCTTTCTTTGCACTGCAACAAGCGAATTTCTAGTGGCACCACGAGGAGGCTCGGCCATCACCACCAGTTTGGAGGAAAACTAAATAGTGGAAAACATGCTGACTAAAGTTTTACTGGTGTCTCTTCTTTTCAAGTTGATCTTGGTGTAGCTGTGTTATGCCTTAATGTCATGGAATGGTTTTTATTTTATTTTTCAGCTCCTTGGACACTTAATGATCGTGGGCAAGAAATGTGCTGCTGAATTAGGCTTGGCCAGGGGATTCCGGATGGTGGTGAATGAAGGACCTGACGGTGGTCAGTCTGTATATCACATACATCTACATGTCCTTGGTGGCCGTCAAATGGGCTGGCCACCAGGTTAAGAACTACAGGATGGAGTGTGGAAAATATCCTCAAGCTGCTGCTTGAAATATAGTCAACAAATGTCCCACAAAATCTAACCACTGTTGGTAACTTCAGTCCATTGTTTTTTTCTTGAGAAGAAATATTTGCTCAATTTTGTTCAGTAAAATGCAAAGCATGTTGGATCACTATTCACTAGTTTGTGTCTTTCTTTCAAATTATTATTGTGAAATGTGGGGTTGGGAGGGGTGGGATACTCACATTTTACCTGTGAATTGCTAACACAGAGAGGCAGTGACCTACTCTGAAGTAACCAGTGAGTGTGATGAAGTAAATGTGGTTTTGATTCTATCCCTAAACAAAAATCAGATTTTCTTGAAGTCTCCAGATGCTTTTAAATTAAGAAGGACAGTGAATTTGGTTTTCATGTGCTAACTAGATGCCAATAAATAGCTTCAGCACAGGTTCCCTGCGAACTGATAATGATACACTAATCCCTTGGTTTACGAGCGTAATCTTTTCTGGAAACATGCTTGTAAACCAAAGCACTTGTAAGCAAATTTCCCCATAAGAAACAATGAAAACTCAGATGATTTGTTCTGGGGCCCCATAGACCACATACTGGACACACAAAATGCCAAAACTCACCAAATAAGTTGTCTAGAAGTCCACGTCCACAGCAGTGTTTAGGTACCTGGCTGTGGAATCTGTTCTGCTTGGGACTAACAACTGAATTTTACTCTGTGTTTTTATTGTACCAATAATAAAGTGCAATTTGTAGTCAGATACACACTTGATTAGCTGCCCCATGACTAGAAATTGTTTGAAAAATAAAGAGTGTTGAAAACAAATCAAATAAAAATATAAAGAAAAATAAAACCCTAACCTTCAGTCCCCTTTGAAAATGTTCCTGGCTGGTGCAAGGGAGACCTTCCTCTTTTCTCCCTCTGCTTTTGAGGCTTGCCTGAGGGGGAATATTCAAGACAATCACCCTCAATCCTGCTGGGGGTGAGAGAGAGCCATAATTGGCTCACTTATGACTATGTCACCTGCTCCAGTGCTTGTATATCAAGACATTTCTTGTTGATCAAGGCAAAATTTTGAAGAAATGTTTGCTTATCTTACAAAACACTCTTAAACCAAGGTACGGTATTACTGTAGTTTATAAATGGGCAACATGGTTAGTAGTCATTGATAGTAATACAATGACAATGGTGAGGAGATGACAGTTGTAGTTGAGATTGATTCATGTTTAATTGCTTAAGAAAAGGGGCAATATAAATTTCTGTCGGCAGTTTTATAGAAGGGATCCCTCTCATTGACCAAAATATAGCTGCTGAAGATGAATTTCTTGTTGATTGGCAGAATCTAGTCAGAGTTGGGAGGGAATAACAGGAAAACGTAAATCATGAAAATGCCTGCAGTTTATTGTCTTGGGATCTGAAGCAGGGTTGTTCTCATCCAGAGCCTGAACTGAGTAGTTTATGTAATGTAACAAGATTGCTAGAGCAGGACTTGGGAGATCCAGTCAGACATACAGTGGTACCCCGGTTTAAGAACACCTCGGTTAACAAAATTTTTGCTTCTTGAAAGGAAATCCATTGAAAATAATGCCTCCGTTTACAACATTTTTTCTGAAAAACTTCAGTTTACGATTAATTTCAAAGGCCTTCATTTCCCAGGATGCATTGTGGCCCCGTGTTTTTCCAGTTTACAAGATTTCCACTTGACGAGGTGTACCGGAGGACACATTAATTTTGTATACTGAGGTACCACTGTATTTGCTAATCCATGAAACTATCTGGTCAGCTATGAAGCTCAGCCTGAATCCACATCGCAGGTTTGTTGTAAAATGGAAAGGAAGAGATCCTTGTACTCTCAGACTGCATTCAGTGGACAGGTGGCATATAAATGTAGCAAAACATAAATGTGATAAAAGTGAAAACCAAAACACACAATATGTGATATAGGATGGAGAAAGAGGGACAACTGGGAAAGCATGTGAAGAGCTGCCTTTGAAAAGGCCAGTGGAAAACATCTTGGCACTTTATCCTACACCAGTTGGCTGGTGATACAATCGATCCAAGAGAACAAGAGAACGAGTGATGAGCAGCCAAACAGGCACACATTTCCTTGTCTTCCTTTACTTTGCCCACCATAGGCTTTGTAGCAACAGTCAACTTACGATACGACCTATTCTTACAACAGGCCTAGGTGTTAGGACAGCATCCTAGTATGCAATATTGCAGATGGAAGAGGAAGCAGAGACAGGAAAACGGCTTGAGGCATCACATCAGGCGAACCCGTGTCCAAAATACAATGGAGATGGAAACAAATAAGGTGGGCTTTGTAATGAGGCCTGCTCTTGCCTAGTGTGAGACAGTTTGCAGATGTCAGCCGAAAGTCGGTTGGTCTCAGAAGGAGCAGAGTGAACCGGAGGCTATCTCCTGCAATTGAATGAAACTAAATGGTCTGAGTTGCAATGGAGAAGAAGATAGCCTAATTAATATGTGAATTCTACCTGCTATACGCATGCAAGAAACAGGTACTTCTGTCTCACCCCATTGTTATCAGCACTGGGTTGGAAGAGGAGATGTCCCTGCACCCATACAGGCTGTACACATAACAAGTGACCCTTGAAAATCTGTGTTCTTCCTGGCTGGTAGAGCCTACACATCACCTAGGCTACTTCTCTTCCGATCCAGGGTTTTAGCTGTGAAAATGGTACCACAAAGAGTGCTGGGCAAGACATTCCTTTCTAATCCTTTCACCAGGTTGAATAATGTCTGAACAGCTTTTAATCATTTCTTGACACTTGTGCCTGGAATTGTCTATTGTTCTGAAACACATAGGTCTCTTCAGACATCCCAAAGATAGTTCATCGGTAAAAAGGGAAGTGGGGGGGGGAGTCCACCCTTGGTTACACCTTGAAGAGGGACACTGTGCCTATGTAGGATTAGTCTAGGGGATTAGCTTTAATTTTATTTGAAGCACATTTTTGATATACTATTTGGTATTTTTTATTTATCTCAATAAAGTTAAGCTAACGTGTGAGGTTTCTTTCAGAGCACAAAGCTTTTCTGATATTTAGCCTGTGGCTGACCTATGTAAACCGAGGGATTCACCCAACCTGTTGTGTGAGGAGAGGAATGTGTTGACAGTGGCTCCCTGGAAGGGCTAGTTTTTCTCTACGTTCACAGGCATGGACAAGATTTGGGGAATGAATAGGGAGTGTCCTTGGCCTTCCTCTCTGTCACTACTGGCTATCTGTCCACCACCACCCCATTAGGTAATAGAGTCCACTTTTCAGGTGTTTTAAACTCTTGTATACTGGAAAGATTCCTTTGATCTTCCAGACTGAATGAAAATCTGAGGTAATCATTTGAAGGAGCAATAACGGTTATATTGTCAATCTCAAGAGCTTCCAGAATCTGTTGTGTTGTTAAAGATGACAGACTAGCCATGCTGAAGATCCTGATTCTGATGTTGAAGCTAGTGGAAGACTTGGAGCCACCATATGTCTCAGACTAACAAACCTGGAAGGGTAGTAGTAGTAGTAGTAGTAGTAGTAGTAGTAGTAGTAGTAGTAGTAGTAGTAGTAGTAGTAGTAGTGGGGAATAGGGAGGTAGGAAAGAAAACCATGCACACTTCTGGGGGTTGCTTAGAAGTGTACGTCACATTTTATATTGACATCACTATTCGATTTGCTGTTAGTTGCCTGTTGTTTTGTCGTACAGTCGTGATCGACTCTTTGTGACCCCATGTCCATGGAGCTTTCTTGGCAGGAACACTGGAGTGGCTTGCAAGTTCCTACTCCAGGTGCCTACAGCACCTGGTATTCCCTGGTGGTAGCCCATCCAAGTTCTAGACAGGGCCAACCCTGCTTAGTTTCTGAGATCAGGCAAAATTGGATGTGCTCAGGGCATCCTTGATGTTTAAAAATATTTAGAGTTACGCTAGACCTATGCTGCAAGAAACTATTAAATCTCTGATAAGGCTGCAGTGTGTGACAGTGGCTTAAAAAGCAAACAGTCTTAGGCTGCATCAAGATTGGGAATAGAATCAAGATCATGGGAAGTGATAGTACCACACTATACTGCCGTAGTGAGACCACATTTGGAATACTGTGTCCTGTTCTGGTCACTGCAATGCAAACAAGACACAGAGGCCCTAGAAAAAGTGCAGAGAACAGCAACAAAGACGATAAGAGGACTGGAGGCTAAATCGAATTAGGCATGTTTAGGGTGACAAAAAGAATTAGGCATGTTTAGGGTGACAAAAAGAAGACTGAGGGGAGACATGATAGATAGCAGTCTTCCAATACCTGAAGAGGTGCTATAAGGAAGAGGGCATTGATTTATTCTCAATTGCACCTGAGGCTATGGCAAGAACCAATGGGTGGAAACTCATCAGAGGGAGAGCCAACCTGGAAATAAGGAGAAATTTCCTGAAGGCCATTTCCTGAGAGGCATTAAACAGTGAAACACCTTGCCTCCCAATGTTGTGGGTGCCCCATTACTGGAGGTTTTCAAGAAAAGATTGGACAGCCATCTGTCTGGGATGGCATGAGGTCTCCTGCCTTGGGCAGGGGTTTGGACTAGAAGATCTCCAAGGTTCCTTCCAACCCTACAATGATTCTGTGATTCTATGATCAGATGCATGATTTAAGAAAGTATTTTTTTAAAAACAATCAGTCAAAGCTGAACACTGGTAAAATGGAAACTTGATTCTGTGTCTCTGCCATTTGTAATGCAGCTGTATATAAGGGACTACTTTTACACCTGAAGTTGAATTCTATTACTTTAGCCAGATAGTGCAGTCATATTTTGCTGCAGCCCATTTGCTTTCAAACTATTATAAATCCTCTAACTAGTCATGTTCAAATGCAGAGTTATTCCTGTGCACTTTGGCTGCCCTTTACAACCAACTAGTTTTATATTTGTATTTCTGTTCCAGGCATGAATGTTTAACCCCCTTTGCTTTACCATTGTCTTTAATGTAGAGTAATTTACAGTGGACCCTTGTATAACAAATGGTTTGTTTAACAGAAAATCTGCTTAAAGGAAAAAAATTCTGGAGATAGGGGAAAATTGCTTAACAGAATCGCCTGTGGGGTGAATCCGTACAACAGAAAAACGGTCACGATTAGGGATTAATCTGTTTTCAATGCATTCCTATGGGAAATTAGTCCAAAGGAAAATTTGCTTAACAGAATTTCATTTGGAATGAATTAATTCCTTTATACAAGGTACCACTGTATTTTGATTTGCCACGCAGATTATGAGCTAATTGTGCTTTTTCACAGCAGAACACAAGAGGGCAGAATGAGACCACTGTTTGTAATGGTTGGGTTACCTCCTCCAGAACAGCTCTCTGTAAGGGAAATATTTATCGAGACAGGTTGAGGGAGATGAAGGGAAGATATGAGAAGAGTAAGTCTTCCCACAGAAGGATTTAATACATGCTAAAGAAAATAATTTTTAATCTGTTTTCCTGGGGTATGTGTGGCTGGGTCTTTTGTACAAAGCACTTATTTTTAGACTTCATTGTATGATTAGATGTCCTAGTTACCCTGCCCTGGATTAATCTAGAGCAGTCCTTCTTAGTCTTGGGTAATCCAGGGACTGCAACTCCCTGAAACCACCATGCTGGCCAGGATTTCTGGGAGTTGCAGTTGAAGAACACTTGGATGACCCAAAGTTGAGAATCACTGGTCTCGAGCATGCTGAACTGGGTCACTCTGATGATCAATATGTCACTTTGAATGATCCTTTCCTTGTTCGGAACTTGTTGTTTAGTCGTTAATTTATGTCTGACTCTTCATGACTCCATGGACCAGAGAATGTCACCCCTTCTGTCTTCCACTGCTCACTGGAGATTGGTCAAATCCATGTTGGTTGCATCAATGACACCATCCAACCATCCAACCATGCAACCATTTCATTCTGTGCTGTCCCCTTTTCCTTTTGCCTTCAATCTTTCCCAACAGCAGGGACTTTTCCAAGGACTCCTCTCTTCCTCTTGAGGCGGTTAAAGTACTGGAGCCTCAGCTTCAAAATCTATCCTTCCAGTGAACATTAAGGGTTGATTTCTTTCAGGATAGATAGGTTTGATCTCCTTGCAGTCCAGGGGACTCTCAAAAGTCTCCTCCAGCACGACAGCTCAAAAGTATCCATTCTGTGGCAATCAGCCTTCTTTATGGTCTAGCTCTCACTTCCATACATCACTACTGGAAAAACCATAGCTTTGACTATCCAGACCTTTGTTGGCAAACTGATGTCTCTACCTTTTAAGATGCTGCCTAGATTTGCCATCACTTTCCTCCCAAGAAGCAGGCATCTTGTAATTGCATTGCTGCAGCCGCTATCTGCAGTGATCAAGGAGCCCAAGAAAATAAACTCTGTCATTGCCTCCATTTCTTCCCCTTCTATTTGCTAGGAGGTGATGGGACTGGTGGCCATGATCTTAGGGGTTTTTTAATGTTGTTCTTCAGCCCATTTTTCACTCTCCTCTTTCACCCTCATTAAGAGGTTCTTTAATTCTTCTTCACTTTCTGCTATCAGAGTAGTACAGTATCATCTGCATAACTGAGGTTGATATTTCCTACGGCAATCTTAATTCCTTCTTGTGATTCATCCAGTCCTGCCTGTTGCATGATGTATTCTGTATATAAATTAAAAAGGCAAGGTGACAGTATACAACCTTGTCATACTCCTTTCCCAAATTTAAACCAGTCAGTTGTTCCATAGCCAGTTCTGACTGTTGCTGCTTGTCCCATATATAGATTTCTCAGGAGACAGATAAGGTGGTCAGGCACTCCCATTCTTTTACGAACTTGCCGTAGTTTGCTGTGATCCACACCCTCAAAGGCTTTTGCATAGTCAATGAAGCAGAAGTAGATGTTTTTCTGGAACTCTCTAGCTTTCTCCATAATCCTGCACAGGTTAGCAATTTGATCTCTATTCCCTCTGCCCCTTCGAAGCCTAGCTTGCACTTCTGGGAGTTCTCTGTCCACATACTTCTGAAGTACCCCTTGTCGAATTTTGAGCATAACCTTGCTAGCATGTGAAATGAGTGCAATTGTACGATAGTTTGAGCATTCGTTGGCATTGCCATTCTTTGGGATTGGGATGAAGGCTGATCTTTTCCAGTCCTCTGGCCACTGCTGAGTTTTCCAAATTTGCTGGCATATTGCGTGTAGCACCTTTACAGCATCCTCTTTTAAGATTTTAAAGAGTTAAACTGGAATGCCATCACTTCCACTGGCCTTGTTGTTAAGGCCCTTGAATTCACTCTCCAGGATGTCTGGCTCAAGGTCAGCAACCACACTATCTTGATTATCAGGGACATCCAGATCATCCTCTGTGTATTCTTGCCATCTCTTCTTGATGTCTTCTGCTTCTGTTAGGCCCCTACCATTATTGTTCTTTATCATATCCATCTTTGCACAAAATGTTCCTTTAATATATCTGATGTTCTTGAACAGATCACTAGTTTTTCCTTTTCTATTGTTTTCCTCTATTTCTTTGCATTGTTCATTCAAGAAGTACTTCCTGTCTCTCCTTGCTATTCTTTAGAAGTCTGCATTCAATTTTCTGTATCTTTCCCTTTCTCCCTTGCATTTTGCTTCCCTCCCCTCCGCTATTTGTAAGGCCTTGCTGGACAGCCACTTTACTTTCTTGCATTTCCTTTTCTTTGGGATGGTTTTCGTTGCTGCCTCCTGTACAATGTTATGGGCCTCCATCCATAGTTCTTCAGGTGTTCTGTCCACCAAATCTAGTTCCTTAAATCTATTCTTCACCTCCACTGTGCATTCATAAGGGATTTGACTTAGATGGTACCTGACTAGCTCAGTGGTCTTCCCTACTTTCTTCCGTTTAAATTTGAATTTCGCTTTAAGAAGCTGATGATCTGAGCCACAATCAGCATCAGGTCTCATTTTTGCTGACTGTATAGAGCTCCTCCATCTTTGACAGCAGAGAATACAATCAATCTGATTCTGGTATTGTCCATCGGGTAATGTCCATGTGTAGAGTCTCCTTTTGTGTTGTTGAAAAAAGAGTGTTTGCAATGACCAGCTTGTTCTCTTTTCAAAACTCTATTAGCCTTTGCCCTGCTTCGATTTGAACTTCAAACCCACACTTGCTTGTTATTATTTTTATCACTTGACTCCCTACTTTAGCATTCCAATCCCCTATGATGAGAAGAACATATTTATTTGGTGTTAGTTCTAGAAGGAGTTGTAAGTCTTCATAGAATTGGTCAGTCTCAGCCTCTTCAGTATCAGCAGTTAGTGTATAAGCTTGGATTACTGTGATGTTGAAAGGTCTGTCCTAGAATTGTATCAAAATCATTCTATCATTTTGATAGTTGTATCCCAGCACAGCTTTTCCCACTCTTTTGTTGACTATGAGGCCTACTCCATTTCTTCTATGGGATTCTTGCCCACAATAATAAATGTGATAGTCATCTGAACTGAATTTGCTCATTCCTATCCATTTAAATTCGCTGATGCCCAAGATGTTGATGTTTATTCTTGACATCTCACATTTGACCACATCCAGCTTACCCTGGTTCATAGATCTCACATTCCAGGTTCCTATGCAGTATATTTCTTTGCAGCATTGGACTTTCCTTTCTCTTCCAGGCGCATCCGCAGCTGAACGTTGTTTCGGCTTTGGCCCAACCACTTCATTAGCTCTGGAGCTACTTCTACTTGTCCTCCTGTCTTCCTCAATAGCATGTTGGACACTTTCTGACCTGAGGGGCTCACCATCTAGTGTCATATCTTTTAGCCTTTTGTTACTGTCCATGGAGTTTTCTGGGCAGGGATATTCAAGCCCCTTCACCATGTCAAGGCAGGGGCCCATGAAGGGGCACTTTGGACATACCTGTATCTAATAATAATCATATGCCATCAAGTGGATTTGACTTATGGTGATCTTTTTCAGGGTTTTCCAGGTGGACAGTGTGCAGAAGTGGTTTGCTCTTCTCTTTTTCCTGGGAGCATCTTGGACTGTGCAGCTTGCCCAAAGTCATAGAGGTTGGTTCTGCTTGCAGGAGGCACAGTGAGAAGATGAATTCCCTACCTGTGGCTTGCAGCCAGATACCTAGCTTACTGAGCTATCCAGTCTGCTATACCTGCCTTTCAAATATTACACTAAAATTGGGAGTGCCATGCAGGCGCAGAGCCACCTTTTCTATAACATGTGAAGGGAAGGGTTGCTGCCTTGGATGCCAACTCCCAGAAATCCCTGACATCATCGCCAAGCTGGCTGAGAGACTCTGGGAACCATTATCCAAAAAAGCAACTTTTCCAAGGTCTTATGTGAAGTGGCCTTTAGAAACACACCTTGATCATTCTAGGTCTTCCATTATTTATGTGTGGTGGAGGATGAATGAGTTATTCCTCTTCTGACCACGCTGTAATTGGGGCATAGGCTTCTTCAGTATTTTGACAGTTTCATGTTTCTCTGCCTGTCTCTTGTGATTGTTAAGACACACTATTTTTATCTTCCTCAGTTACACTGTGACAACATGAATAAAATGGGTGTATTATGATGCAGGTTTTTGACCCAACGGTCCTCTGTCAACTTCTCATAGAAGAGGGCCATTATCTTTTCAGAGAAATTTGCCCATCCTCCTATTTAGAAAGCAATGGATATGCCTAATAATATTGTAATAGTTTTCTATTACAGTGGTTTCCAAAGTTTTGAACTAATTATTTCTCAGCTCTGCCAAAAGGATAGATTTAATTTTCATCTCAGATGTACCTGAGAGGAATCATAGGAATTACTGTGTATCATCAGTGATTAGCAAACTGATCCCATTACAGTGTGTAATTTTTGAGGCTGCCTTACTGGATACCATGAGGGTCTCTGCCATTGCCAGATTTCAAAGTACAGTACATTGGAATCTCTACTTACGAGTTTAATTCGTTCTGAATGAATGCTCATAAGTCAAACAACTTGTAAGAGCAGCCATATCTAAAAAATAAAAATAAAAATAAAAATAAAATAAAATAAAAACAAACAAAATATGTAAGTAGAGCAGACCACATCTAAACCCCCTTCATTGTTGCCTTAAAAGAACACAAAGTAGAAGCATCAAGTGGATCATCAGCCATCATTGAAGAATTAGCTATTCCTCCGCCACCATTCCATGAGGCAACCCCTGTAACTGTAAAAGTAACTTTAAAAGTTCCAGTTAAATTGCATTTTAATCTTCATCATTATATCTCAAGTGATATGATAACATAGGATGCTGCACCAACTCATAAGAACATAAGAACATAAGAACATAAGAAGAGCCATGCTGGATCAGGCCAAAGGCCCATCTAGTCCAGCTTCCTGTATCTCACAGCGGCCCCACCAGATGCGTTTGGGAGCGCATGAGACTAGATATCTGTTTCCTGATACCACTCCCCTGCATCTGGCCCTTGAAGTACCCTGGTTTAAAGCCTAGAGATTACACATCTCCATCATGGTTTGTAACCCGTGATGGACTTTTCCTCTAGGAATCTGTCCAATCCCCTTTTGAAGGCATCCAGGCCAGATGCCATCACCACATCCTGTGGCAGGGAGTTCCATAGACTTACAACACGCTGGGTGAAAAAATATTTTCTTTTGTCAGTTCTTACTCTCCCAGCACTCAATTTGAGTGTATGTCCCCTAGTTCTGGTATTTTGAGAGAGGGAGAAGAGCTTCCCTCTATCCACTTTACTCATACCCTGCATTATTTTGTATGTCTCAATCATATCCCCCCTCAAGCGCCTTTTTTCCAGACTAAAGAGGCCCAATTGTTTTAGCCTTTCTTCATAAGGGAGGTGCCCCAGCCCAGTAATCATTTTAGTCGCTCTCCTCTGCACCTTTTCCAGTTCCACTATGTCTTTCTTGAGATGCGGTGACCAGAATTGTACACAATACTCCAGGTGGGGCCTTACTATTTGTTTTATATAACGGCATTATAATGTTGGCTGTTTTATTTTCAATCCCCTTTTTGATAATCCCTAGCATGGAATTGGCCTTCTTCACCGCTGCCACACATTGGGGAGACACCTTCATGGAGCTGTCCACCAACACACCAAGATCTCTTTCCTGATCCGTCACGGATAACTCAGAGCCCATGAGTTGATAGATGAAGTTTGGATTTTTTGCCCCAATATGCATTACTTTACATTTGGTTACATTAAAACGCATTTGCCATTTCTCAGCCCACTCCCCCAGTTTGGAGAGATCCTTCTGGAGCTCTTCACAATCTTCTCTGGTTTTTACCACATGGAAAAGTTTTGTGTCATCTGCAAACTTGGCCACCTCACTGTTTATCCCTGTCTCCAGGTCATTTATGAACAGATTGAAAAGCACCGGTCCCAGGACCGAGCCCTGGGGCACACCGCTTTTCACTTCTCTCCATTGTGAAAATTTCCCATTGACACCTACTCTTTGTTTCCGGGATCTCAACCAGTTCTCAATCCATAAGAGGACCTGCCCTCTTATCCCCTGACTATGCAATTTTCTCAGCAGCCTTTGGTGAGGGACTGTGTCAAAAGCCTTTTGAAAATCCAGATAGACTATATCCACCGGTTCACCCAAATCCACGTGCCTGTTGACCTTTTCAAAAAATTCTAAAAGGTTTGTAAGACAAGATTTACCCTTACAGAAGCCATGCTGATTTTCTCTCAGCAAGGTTTGTTCTTTTATGTGTTTTAAGATTTTCTCTTGGATGAGGCCTTCCACCATCTTCCCTGGGACAGATGTAAGGCTAACCGGCCTGTAGTTTCCTGGGTCCCCCCTCCTTCCTTTTTTAAAAATTGGTGTGACATCTGCTATCCTCCAGTCCTCCGGCACTGTGGCCGTTTTAAGAGACAAGTTGCATATAACCATTAAGAGATCTGCAATTTCATTTCTCAGTTCCCTAATAACCCTTGGGTGGATGCCATCTGGCCCCGGTGACTTGTTAATCCTCAATTTATCAATTAGTCCTAAAACCTCCTCTCTTTTAACCTGTATTTGATTTAATTCTTTAGTCAAGAGGGGCGGCTCAGGCAGCGGAATCCGCTCAAGGTCCTCTGTCGTGAAGACAGACGCAAAGAACTCGTTCAATTTCTCTGCAATGTCCAAGTCCTCCTTAACCTCCCCTTTTCCTCCCTCACCATCCAGAGGCCCAATTGGTTCTCTGGCAGGTTTTCTACTTCTAACATATTTAAAGAAGCTTTTATTATTACCCTTTATATTGCTAGCCATGCGTTCCTCAAAGTCTTTCTTTGCCTCCCTTATCATCTTTTTACATTTCTTTTGCCAGAGTTTGTGTTCCTTTTTATTTTCCTCATTTGGGGAGGATTTCCATTTACAGAAGGACCTCTCCTTGTGCTTTAGAGCCTCTCTAACTCCACTCGTTAACCATGCCGGTGTCCTCTTGGACTTAAATGAGCTCTTCTTTCTTTGTGGTATGCACTTGTGCTGGGCCTCTATTATTGTTGTTTTAAACAGGCTCCATGCACACTGAAGAGATTGGATTCTTCTAACCCTCCCCTTCAGTTTCTCTCTAACTAGTTTCCTCATCTGAGGGAAGTTTGCCCTTCGAAAATCAAGGGTTTTTATGTCTGATTTGGTTGACACTCTTCCTCCGACATGCATGTCAAAGGTAATTGCAGCATGGTCACTGTTCCCCAGAGGCTCAGTGACATTCACATCCCTGACGAGGTCCTGAGTATCACACAATATTAGATCTAGAGTTGCCTGTTCTCGGGTGGGCTCCATGACAAGTTGCTCTAAGGCACAGTCATTCAGCAAGTCGAGAAACCCAGTTTCTCTTTCTTGCCCAGAGCTCGCATTGGCCCAGTCAATGTGGGGATAATTAAAGTCCCCCATGATTACTATCCTATCCCTCTTAGCCACCTCCATGATTTCTCTCCTCATTTCAAGGTCCCCCTCAAGTTTTTGATCTGGTGGACGATAGAATACTCCAAGTATCACATCACTCTTTGGACCTGGTAGTTTAACCCACAGTGATTCTATGGCGGAGTCAGACCCTCTGTCAATCTCCATTCTGCTGGATTTTATGCCTTCTTTGACATAGATGGCCACTCCTCCTCCAACCCGCCCCTCTCTATCCCTTCTATAGAGTTTATAGCCTGGGATTGCTGTGTCCCACTGGTTCTCCACATTCCACCAGGTTTCTGTTATGGCTATTATATCAATGTTATCCCTAGCTGCCAGATGTTCAAGTTCTCCCATCTTTGCTCGGAGGCTTCGAGCATTGGCGTAGAAGCACTTGTACAGTGGGTCCCGCAACAGCTGCTGCCTTGTTCTTCTCCCCCCACAGCTTTTATTTTCAGTAGACGAACTGTCACATTCCGCTATTCTGCCAGTGTTAATACTTGCTATGTCATCTCTATGTGATTCTCTACCCTCTCCAACCTCATTCCCCGAGGATGAGGTGTTCCGAACCGGATGCCACACAGCTCCTGTCGGCTTTCCCCCAGTTATCAGTTTAAAAGCTGCTCTGCTGCCTTTTTGAGGTTGAGTTTTAGAGACTTTTTGAGGTTGGTTTTAGAGACTTTTTATATGAAATCAAATTAATCCTGAACTTCTGGGCCAACCACCTCACTTGAGCTCAAGTTATGTCATTGTAGAGATGAAAGAGTAACAGCCAAACTCCATAAATAATACCTGGCAAGGGACTAGCACTGGCATTTATGAGTCAAAATGACTTTAAAATGTTATGCCAGTTATAGATTTATCAAAGAATAAATTGATTTCAACACACTTGGACTCCAAATATCTATGATTTATTATTCACAGTAATGATGAGTAAGTGAAGCAGCATATTCTGTTGAACCAAGCTTTTTTTGTACCTCCTTGACAAGGCTGGACTTGATGACCCACAGGTTCCCATCCATCTCTGCAGTTGGATGAGGAGGAGGAGGAGGAGGAGGAGGAAGAAGATGAAGAAGAAGACAAAGCAGAAGCAGAAGCAGAGGACGATTCTTTGGCTTTTGTGGGGATCAACATGGTGGATATTCACAGCAAAGACTCAATGTTCTCTTGCAATGCACTCCTAAATTTTGTGATGCAGCAAACTGCCTCAGGCCTCTTAAAACAGAGCTGGAGAACAGGAGGTCCTTCAAGCCATCAGTATGTAACCAAGGCTAAAAGATGGCATCTAGCAATGCCTAGAGAGCCACACTTTTCCCAGCCCTGTCCTTTCATCAAAATCTTAGACTAGTGTGCACTGTTTGCACTACAATCTAGCATAGGCATGTCCAAACTTCGGCCCTCCAGATGTTTTGGACCACAACTCCCACAGTCCTTTGCCACTGGAATTGGCTTGGAATTCTGGGAGTTGTGGTCCAAAACATCAGGAGGGCTGAAGTTTGGACATGCCTGATCTAGCACATCTATGCACACCAACACCATTTTAATTCTTTAAACAAAATCTGATTTGGTCATCAAATGGAGCATACTCTAGAACAGTGATGGTGAACCTTTTAGAGACCGAGTGCCCAAACTGCGATTCAAAACCCACTAATAGAGATGGGCACGACTTAGCGGTATTCCCGTTTCCGTTTCCGTTACTCGTTTCCGTTACTCTACGGAAACGGTAACGGGAATTACTCCGCCAGACTTCGAGCTCGAACCGACGAACGAACAATTTTGGTCTGATTTGTCGTGCTCGTTCGATGCCACACGGCACAGAAAAAAAGTTTTTAAAAGTTAAAAAAACCCGGTTCCCGGCCGAAAAGCAGGCGGAAAAATGCCTGCCGTGCCTCAGGGCACCTACCAGAGGGGTTGTTTCTGGAGGTCCCCGGCCTCCCCCCCATCCCCCGTCCTGGGCTGCTGTGGTGGGACTCGCCAGTCGCCGCAGGCTCGCAGCCAGCCAGCAAAAAGCCCAGTCTCACTGGCCGCCGGCCGCCACAATTAAAGCGCAAGCAAGCGGCACGGACGGCACAGGAAAAAACTTTTAAACTCTCCCCCCACCCATTCCCGGGCCAAAAAAGCAGGTGGAAAAATGCCTGCTTGACTAAGGGCGCAGGGCACCTACCGGAGGGGTGGTTTCTGGAGGGGGGGTCCCGCCTCCCCCCCGTCCTGGGCAGCCGGACTCGAGTCGCCATGCCATGCGGTGCGGGCGGGCGATCCAAAATGGGGCGGCGAACGCAATATTGTTTTTGAAATCGTGGTCCAAAAACACACAAGCACAACAGAAACACGCGAAAATTTATAAACTGCCAGATTTTTCACAGTAGCAGTGGGTTTTTTCTTGCAACAAAATGTCTCTCCTCTCCTCCTCTGTCCTCCATTGATTTTATTTTTTTTATTTTTTTTACACCTGCGCAATGATGGGCTGGCCGAGTGGCCAGCCATGTGGGAGTAGACGACCATGCAAATTTTTGGAGCCATCCCACCAATCGCATGGCCACTTGGCCATGGAGACTTCTGGGATGTGCCAAAAAGCCCCCTAAAACCTGCCCTAGCCCCCTAACCCTAACCCTAACCCTTGACTCCGTACCCATACGTCACAGACTGTCTTCTTAGTGGGTCAGAGAGGCACCCAGAGGTGCAACCCACTAGCCCACCGTAACCGTACCCGTCACTAACCTAACCCTAGCCCTTGCACTAACCCACCTTAACCCTAAGCCAGATGTACTTGCATTGCACTACACACAAGTACAATTCCCTTCTGTGTGAGACATGGTGGTGCGAGAGCCTTAGTTCGGCATCTCACTATGGCTCTTGGTTCAGTGCCATCCACTAGTCTTCACAGTCACTGTCTGCACATTCTGTTATGCAATATCCATATGGCTATTGCATAGCATTTTGCAGCAGCAGCAGGTGAGGAGGGGAGACACCCATGTTGAGGGGTCTCTTGGAGCCTGCTTCCCCTTCCTAGTGGGTGAGGATAGGAGGCACCCACGGGTGCCTCCAGGAGCCCACTTTCCCTTTTAGCGGGCCAGAGGAGGCACCCACCCCAGAGGTGCCTCCAGGAGCCCGCTACACCCCCCAAAAACCAGTACTAAAGAAAACAAAAAAATGAAAAAACGAACCGACTAATTTTTGCGAATTTTCGCAAAAAACGGAAACGACCCGAAACGGAACCGGCCCAACTAACGACAACTCAAAAAAAATTTTTTTCAAGTCGTGCCCATCTCTACCCACTAATATTTCGCAAAATGCTAATACAGCCATTTAAATTGAATATACTGTAGGTGGCTGTGAAGGGGCAATGTCGGGTGCCCACAAAAAGGGCTCTGAGTGCCAAATTTGGCACCCATGCCAGAGCTTCGCCAACACTGGCCTAGAAGCAATGCTAGCCTGTACCCCTCAATTCTGGTATATCGCTGTTCTTGGCTTGAGTACATATAGCACTAAAGAGTGAAGGCAATTTTCTGGTCTTTCCTAGTAAAGCGCAATTTTCCCTGAAATATTCCCCCAGTTGACCATTGATCTGATTCTTTCTGCAACAGCAAGCAAGGGAAACAAGAGGATATGACCATATCCAATCTGGAATTTGATTTGAAGATAAAAATATATGCTTTCCATCTCTGACCCCAGCTGTAATGCTGAGTGCTCTTATTTGCAAAAAATAAGCCAAGTGAGATTTCTTTCAGCACCTGCTGAAAACAAATGCATGTTAGTGTTTAGTAATAATTGTGATTCTTTGGGAAATGAAGGCAGTTAAAAAGCTGCTTAGTGAATTTCAGTGAAATGGGCTGTCATCATTCCTTCAGTCACAGATAGCCAAATTGAATGATGTAGGTAGGACAAGCAATTCCCATGTTTATCTGGGCAGTATGCAATCAGCTAGATGTATGAAAAAATGGACTTGTCCACAAAAGCTCAAATTGAAATTAAAGTTACTATTCAAGGTGCCACTGTGCTTTTGTCTTCGTTTTTTTGTTTTTTTTGTTTTTGTTTTGTATCTGCCTAACTATCAGGTACATGTTTCCTTCCATTTTTTGCACAATACTTAGCTTTTGGGAATCCTATTTTTGCAGTCCTTGGGGTCAGGATGGGGAGACTGCAAGATTGAAGGTCCTACTTTGTTTTTAATAGAATGCATTGATTCCTTATACAAATAATAGGCACTTTGAATTTTAAAAAAACTTCTGAGCCCAGCTCTTTAACAGAACAGAATGGAGCTCACTGTCCTTCACCTCAAAATAAAATAAAATGCTTGAAAAAAGACTTGTAATTATTCCAAGGTTGATTTTCATTTTTCTTTCTTCATTTTACCTGTTTGATTCTGGACAAAAATATTCTTTTTTGCTGATATATTCTTAGTTAGCGTTTATTGCTTCCTTGCTTGTTTGTAGTTTGATTTAACTATTGTGAATCATCCAGAAAAGTGCTTTAGCACTAATAGGGTAGTGGTGGTGGTGGTGGTGGTGGTGGTGGTGGTGATGATGATGATGATGATGATGATGATGATAATAATAATAATAATAATAATAATAATAATAATAATAATAATAATAATAATAATAATAATAATAATAATAATAATAATTTGTTAAGAGAGCTGGAAGACAGAATTCCATCCCAGTCTACTTCCAAGCACACAGAAATCTACCAGTTGATCCTGAACTATGTTCTGCTCACCTTGAAGCTAAAGAAAGAATTTCTGGGGCATAAACATATCCTGGTAAAAAGTGGTACCCTTCTTTGGAAATCACGTACCAGGAAATCTGAACGGACATCTGGCATTAAGAAGGATGACCCTTTATGTATTGCAAAGAAGAAGCATCACCATGTGTGATCCATCCATCTATCCATCTATTTGCATACCATTCAATATACTTTTCCCGTTCTGATTAGAGGACCAATGTACTCATGCAGTGTGCTCTTCAGTGGCTTAATACTGATAGGCAATTCCAAAGCTCCTGCTCTCCCATCAGTTTGTTCTTTATTTTTAAACCGAATCCTGGCATTCAAATGGGAAATGTCAAACAGAAAGCTGCTCCATGCAAATTAGAATACATGGTGAGGCAAGCAACAAGATCTCTAATTTATTTGCTTTTTACAATTTTGTTAACACTCATGTTCTATACACAAAGAATGCAATGTCCAGAAAATAATAAGATAGCTGTTGGGTGGAAAGGATGGCCAGAGTTGTTTGTTGGGAAAGGGGCTGCCTGCAGGTTAAAAGAAGCTGTCAAGAGTACTCAGAGGTCTTGCGATGCATCATCCCTCTTCCTTGTGAGGTTTCAGTTGCTGAATATCAGTGCCTTTGTGTCTGCCCTTCACAGATCATTCAGGTAATGACTGAAACGTCTGTGGTTGGTACTGATATTATTTATAGCACTCTCCAGTAAGGTCAGACATTGAAGAGAAAACTCAGTGAAAGTAACCAGCACTTCAATGACGCATCCTCTTTCACACTGACAGAGAAAGGAACAGAATAAAAACCTCTTCCAGGGTGCTGGAAAGAAGACAGACAATTATGTCAACACGAGACGTCGCCATGCTGTTTCTGAAGTGGGAGTTAAAGCACTTGCAGTAAGGAGTGTGGCTGAAAGCCGGCTGCCACTTCGCACATCACCGTTTTTCTTTGTACATTGAGGCAGAAGATCAGTGTGCTCCTGTGAATGCATTTGCTCTTTTTGGGCAGATGCCAGGCTGCGAGTTTATGCACACATGAGAGCTGTGTGTCTCAGATTTCCCTGCCCTGAAGCATTCAGACTGTGGCAAATGGAAGAATTCTAGAGCACATTGCTTTGTGAAAGAGTAGCTGAACCAATGAATTTGAATTAAAACCTAGCCACATAATGCTCAACGTGGAAGTCTGTGGTGAAATTGTCTCTCCCCCCCCTTTTGAGTGGGGAACTGTCTTTTTGTTGTCGTAGTTGCTGTTCAGCCAGTAGGGATGGTTTAAATTTGCCCCAAATAGTTCACATTACTTTTCTCCATTTTCTGCTGTGCATGATTGCTTGATTCAAAAGCAGTGGGATACCCTGGTTGTCTCCAGATAGAGGGTTTCTTTTCTCTCACTTTTTAAAAAGGATTTCAAGTAAGAACTGCAACATATTATTGCTTAAGAAAAAAAGTGGAAACTGACAATTAGCACCTTGTTAGCACCTTAAGACAGCTTCTGCTTTCAGCAGCTCTATGCCAACATACCATTGTTGTCTGGGTGAGTACACTGATTTAACTCACAGAAAGCAACAGGGACCTAGCCCAGCAAACTGCAAAACAAAGCAGGTCAAAATGCATTTTCCTAGGTACTTGAAATTTCAAACAAACTTTATTACGGTCAGTGACCAGCAATAGAATACGGTATATAAATAGTAGTAAAATAGATAAGATATAAAATATAGAATATAAAATATATTATATATAAAATATATAATATAATATAAAAACTGCCCACAAATCCATCCTGACCATCACAAAGCTATACCTTATTAATATCTGAGGAATTAGTGATGTCAACGAGCCACAGAGGAAGATCAAGATAGATATATACAAAAGACATCAGAGTACATACTGTATATACATACTGTTCCATACACATAAGACATCCCACATTTGTTTGTTAAACAAGAGTTGTTGATACTTAGGAGCTATGTATCATAAGTGGTACTTTTGGTTAATTGATGACGCTGGTCATTGTCCTGCGGATTTTGATCGCTGCGGCGCAGAACCTGGCCACACTATATGTTATAGAAAAATTCATATCTGATAGAAGTAATTGAGTATAATAATGACCAGAGCGTCCTGGATATTTATAGATTATTGGAGATATGAGCTTAGCCCGGGTGTCTTTATAAAAGGAACAGTGAAGAAGTACATGTTCTGTTGACTCAATATCGCCAGATTCACAGGGACATAGCCTCTCCGAATAGGGAGATCTCCGATATCGTCCCTCAAGAACAGCAGAAGGGAGGGCATGACATCGGGCCAAGGTAAAGGCCCTCCGGTGGGTGGGTATCTCAAGCTTGTCTAAGTATCTCATTGGGAAAGATAGATACCTGCAGGAGTCATTAACAATAAAGGCAGGGGAGCTAGCTAGATCCAGTTGTCGTTCTGAGTCGGTAACCCGCTGCTTAATAACTGCTTTGGCCTGATCATACTTCATGGTAAAAAGGATGTCTTGGGACAGACCTAAGGATAGGATTTTAGATATTATAGCCCCTTCCCATTTGGATTTAAAGTCATCTTTTCTAATAAGGGGGGGCTAAACCCTTAGGGAAGAAATGCAGTCTAATCCAATAGGTAAGAATAGCCACCCAAGCTCTAGCCTCCACTTTCATGAGGCCTAACTCTAATCGGAGAGTAACATTTGGGACACATTTGGGAACTTGTAAGGCTGATCTTACAAATTTAGATTGTACCCGTTCCAGTGGAGCGTAATTGGAAAGGGGACCTAATTGGGCACCATATAGAAGTTGGGAAATTGACTTGGCTTGGAATAATTTAAATGCTGCAGGAATATATTGGCCGCCAGCTGTCTTGAGATATTTAAGAATGGCTAGAGAACTTCTTTGAGCAATGTTGGCAACATAATCTCCATGGGCTTTTCTGCTACCATTAGCCTGAAGAACTACTCCCAAATATTTAAAGGAGGAAACCTGCTCAATTTTGTGCCCATTGATGCTCCAAGAGTGAATCTTGGGTCTTTTAGCAAAGGCCACAATTTTAGTTTTCTGATAATTGAGCTTTAATTGCTCTTCCTCACAGAATTGTGATAGTGCATTCAGAGCTCTTCTAAGACCTACAGGTGTTCTAGAGAGGACTGCTGCATCATCGGCATAAAGCAAGACAGAGATATGCCTTCCAGCCAGTTTTGGAGGGTGGAAGGTCCCATGGTCAAGATAGGGCACTATGGAGTTAATATAGAAGTTGAAGAGAAGAGGGGCCAGAATACATCCCTGTTTAACACCTTTATCAGTGGCAACAGGATTGGTGAGTTGACCCTGGGGATTACATCTGATCTTAAGTTTGGTTCCTTCGTGGAGCATGCGTATTAAATGAAATAAATGTCTGTCTATTGTTGAAGCCTCCAGTTCCTCCCATAACCTAGTTCGTGATATTGAATCAAATGCTGCCTTAAAATCTATAAAGGCAGCATAAAGGGAGGAAATATTGTAGGGAGAGTATTTTTCAATAAGATGTTGGAGCACCAAACATTGATCTATAGTCGATCTGCCTTCTCTGAAGCCGGCTTGCTCTTCCGCAAGTATGTTTTCTTGTTCCAGCCAGTCTTGCAATTTCCATTGTAGGTGTCTAGCATAAAGTTTGCTGATTGTATTAAGAAGACTGATTGGTCTATAGTTGGCGGGGTCATCCTTTTTGCCTTTCTTATATATAGGTATAATAATAGCCAGCCCCCAGTCTTCAGGGATTCGTCCGTATCTATCGATACAGGTAAAGAGTGAAGCTAGTAAGGGAGACCAAAAGTCCAAGTTGTTTTTGATGACCTCTGCTGGAATTAGGTCTTCTCCTGGAGCTTTCCCTTCTTTCAGTAAGGTAATCAAGCTCTTAATTTCTGACTGAGGCACAGGAGGCCACTGTGGGAGTTTACTTAGGTCTTGGATGTAAGATCCCTTTTCAGCAGATGGATCTGAGTATAGCTCTTGGAAGTATGCTTCCCAGATCTCTGAAGAAATGTGACAATCAGGCACAGGCCTATCAAGGCTGCGGATGCAAGATGTGAGATGCCAAAAGGTAGCGGAGTCATTAGTTTTAGCTGCTTTTATTAGCCGTGCCCAATTATTTTGGGTAGCAATCTTGTTTCTTATGTGTTAAAAGTTGTTTATATTTTTTCTTTTGCAAAAGAAGATCCTGTGCAGCCGATGGAGCTCTACTAGATAGGTAGAGTTGATAAGTAGCAGTTAGAGCCTTTTTAGCATCTATACACTCCTTGTCAAACCAAGGTTTGGAGTGGAAATTATGTCGCTTCCAAGATGCGGTTCTATTAGCTTTAAATTCTTTATTTAGTTCTTGAATCAAGATGTTATAATTCTCCAAAGATTCCTCTGGTGTCTTTGCTGATAACAAGTTAAGGCGCAGTCCCAATAGATGATCAGATGCCAACATTTCAGAGATTCTTTGGTTCCAGACAGAGGACCATTTGATACGCTGATAAGTTCTTCCTGAAGGAGTTATGTTAGGTTGATAGTGAGTGACAGTGCGCACTTCCTGAGTAAAAGCATTTAGGAGAAGCAAAACGGGGAGATGATCACTGTCGAATTTAGGAAGTACTTGTAAGTTTTTAACGTAGGGAAGAAGATCCATGGAAACACATACATAATCAATAGTGCTCATTTTGGATCCAGATATGTAGGTAAATTCAGCTGGATAGTCACCTGTAGAAGTACCATTTAGGATGAAGAGATTAGATCTATATGTTAGCTGGGCCAAAGAAAGGCCTGCAAAGTTGAATTTCTGATCCTTAAAAAGATGGGGGAGAAGGGAGCCAGTATATTCATGATCGGGGGGAATGCATTTGTAGGCTGTATATAGAGTGTGATCGTCAGGACCCAGCCTCGCATTGAAGTCTCCTCCCAGAACTACTGATGCATTAGGGTTTTGAGTTATAAGATCCCCAACATATGATTCTAGCTCAGCCCAGAGAGTTCTAAGCTGGGCAATCTTCCTAATGGGTGGCATATAAACATTAATTAGAATCAAGGAGTGCTGCTTGAATTGAACTAGTACTGCCATGGCACATGAATTCAATGAGGGGAGAGGCCTTGAAATGGCATGTAGCGTCATGGAAACAAAGATCCCCAAACCACCTTTTGCTCTTCCATATTTGGCGCCAGGCACTGCCCCCAATGAGAAGGCAGTAAATCCATTCAGAATTAGTTCATCAGCAGTCCATGTTTCTTGGATCAGTACAATGTCATGGTGAAGCAAATAGTCTCCGATGGAAGGATCCCTAATTAAAGAGAACCACCCAGCCATGTTCCAAGTTAAAAGGGAGACTATATGGTGGTCCTCCGACTGTCATGAACTGTGAGCTAGTAAGTGAGAGGATGATCTTGGAGGGGATTTTGTGATATCCTGATGATTAAGTGACTGTATTGGTATTTTCTCCATGAAAGGGGAGGATGCTGAGTACTCTGGTCCTAGCTCGTTTTCCTCAATTGTTGGTTTGTCCAACAGAGGCCTGAAATTGAAGGTGGCACGTTGGTCCTGTGTATCAGAAGTAGAGGCTGAGTGAATCAATGCCACATGAGAGACAAAATGAGGATCATTGGCAAGTAAGGATTCAGTAGGGTTATCCAGTTTGGTAGAAGACTGAATGTCCCAGCACGGATTTATTGAAGTTTGAGTTGGATTAACAGCCTTTAAGGATGGCAAATATTTAAGCTGCTCAAAACTGGGAGATGTCCTCTCAGAGGCAATGGCTGGCCTTTTAATACTTGGAGTTGTGTTCTCATACGAGGCATTGACAGAGCAAAAAGGAAAAGTAGAGACAGGGTCAGGTCCCATGTGAATCTCAGCTAAGATTGACTGTTTCCTGGGATGTTCCCTTCTATGCTCTTGAAAGGGGGCTATACACTCCATGGGACATTTGGATTGAGAGGACCCATTTAGTTTCAATAATTCTTGTCGGAGCAGCTCAATCCTTCTGAGAATAGATTGTCGCTTTTGGTCAGAGAGTGCTCTTAGGGTTGTAAGATCTTCCTGTGATAAGACCTCATTGTCAAGATCCAATTGTAAGTTGATTTCCCAGGGGGATGGATCAGCAGAATCATGTTGTCTTAGAGCTGCTGCCAGGGGTTGAACAGAGAGTGAGAGTATATCAGCTCTCTCATGTGGTGAAGGTTCACATGCAGGAGACTGAACTATGTCTAAAGGGAGCTCTTCCATTATTGTCTCTGAAGATGGCTTTGTTGGGTTATTGATTTCAAAAGGGGAAATGGAGGAGTCTAATGGATCCTGTGCTGAGCAGACGTTTTGGGATCCCAGAGGTGTGGGAGCTGTTGAGATATCTGATTTTAACTTCTTAGGGGGCCTAGGCAAGATTTCAATTTGTTGGAGGGATTTTCCAAGGCAAGATGTTAGTTCCTTAAGATTAATTTGAGCATTCAAGCTTCTGTTTGCACCTGACTGGTTGAGCTTAGCTGAAGGATGGTAGTCCCAGAGGAGTGAGTGACTAGTAGGATTGAGTTGTGGATGCTCCCCTTTAGGAAGGGAGCTACCAGCCTGTGCCTGTGCAAGCAGTCCTTCAGTTGAATCCAGTGGTTCTTGCATGACCTCATGCTCTGGAGTAGAAAATACTCTTTTGGGGGCTATAGATAATTTGTTAAGAAATTTTTTCATCCGAAATAACATGAGAGGGATGGTTGGCTTATGGAAGTCCAGTTTTATCTTGGTCACCCTCCGTGAACCTTGAAGATATTTTATGTAGTTTAAATCAATTTGTCCTATCTCTGTTTGTAATAGTTTGCTTAAAGATGTAAGTATCCTCTGTTTACTGGACCAATTCCCCTTATTTATGTTGTTGTTGGCAACCTCTAAGATGATTTGAGTCACTATTAGTTGTTGTGAGTATTGTCTGCTCAAGATATTACTCACAGGCTCTCCAGTTAGCTCCAAGTGCTCCCTTCTGTGGGAGGTTTCTTTAAGGGAACAGGAAGACTGAGTACACTGGGGAGTGAATTTAGTTTTTGTGAGGGATTCTTCCAGAATGGCAACTTGGTCAGCTATCTGTTCCAGCTTCTGGAATATAGCCAACACAGTTCTCCCAGTAATTATAGCCAGTTCACTCATCAAGGACATCATGTGGCTCTCAGCTGTCTCCAGGTTTGTGTTAGTTATCCCGGCTGTGGTGGTAGTAGAATTAGATACTGGAGGAATTGGCTGGGATGGGGGGAAGTACTGTGCTGGGGGTTGGGTTGATTGAGAAGCAGGAATCTCCACATCACTACTATCCAGACCTAGGTTAGTCTTATTATCTGAAGCTAGTATAGCATATCTGTTTGGTGAAGCATTTTGTATCAGCGTACTCACAGCTTCTTTTAGATTTGGGGTTAGCATATCATCGAGACGTAGTTGTTTGGAATTCTTGGCGTTTCTTTCTTGGGCAGGAGAATTTGAAGGAATTCTTTGGCGTTTCTTCCTCCTAGGCATCCTATCTCAACAGGCAGACGTCTGGAGGTCAGGGTTAAAAATGTTATCGCAGTTTCTTCCACGCAACTGCTCCCGGTCATTAATTGTTAGCAATAAAAACTGTAAGATTTGTGAGCAAGGTAAGCTTTGAAGGTTAAAAGGTTAAAAGGAGTGAATTTAAAAGATATATTAAAAGGGAGTGGAGAGAGCACAACAGAGTGCCTCCTCACCCAACAGGAACCAGAAGCCTAGTCCCTAGATGGGCATTGAAGCCTATATAAGGCTGATAATGGGCAGGTACTTGAAATTTGAATTTAACACATTCATTACACAACATTTGAGGATGGGACATTGCTGGTATGATAATGAGGTCTAGGACTTCTCTATATTCTTCACTATTGTAGAGAAACTGGTGTCAGGTTTAGTTCCAACATATTACTTCTTTTTTGTTCCTACTGGATATTTAATATATAAAAACAGAAACCTCAAAGAACCAGGAACTATCGGCAAGTAAGCCTCATTGAGTTTAATACTGATTTCCAAAAAGTTTTTTGTTATTGTTTACATAAGACCCAAATAATTAAATGCAGGCAAAAATCAAAGAAAAACAAAACAAAAGATACAAAACATGTGGCACCTTAAAGGCTAAATTTCATATTTTAAGCTTTATCTCTTATCAAATGCTTTTAGACAGTACCAACTGATTCCCCTTTTTATATTGGTTAAACACAATTTCAATCATGCATTTGTACCTTAAAGCCACAGTTATTAAAGGTTTGTGTCAATTATATTTTTTCAATTTCTGTCAAAACAAGTTCTGAGCTCTTATGTGTGTTCTTTTTGATTTAAAAAAAGATGGGAAACACACCTTATTGCGTAATGACTTTCAACTGCCTTTGAAAGATACCCTTGTAATTTTCCGGTGAACAGCATTTCTGTCATTTTAATTTAGACCAGGCAGGAAACTTGTAAAGGTATATACTCGGTTATAGCTAGTTCTTATTTCAGTTTTAATTAGTTTTTTAAATCTTAAAACTGTTTCATTTCCCCACTTTCACATAGGCATAGGGGCTTTGCCCTAGGATATCAAACATCAAAGGACACCAAAATGTAGATGTGTAACTCTTGGTAGTGATAGGAAAATAGTAACACTTTTTTTAAAAAATGTGAAACCTTTTTCTTTCTTTGGGAGGCGGCAATGTATTCTGTTCTTTCTCTCTTTTTTTGCACCTATGTCTCAGGACATAATAGGTGGGAGACAGGGCCATTTGCCCCATCTGGTTATGTCTCCAATCTTCTTCCCAAAGGAAACTAACTACAGATTTGAAATCAGCAGCACATTTTGAAGCATGCTCTCCTCAGATACAATGGATATGTTGCTTTCATTCCAGGTGCTTGAGGAGTAAAAGGAACCTGTTCTCCTCATGTTTCAGAAGATTTCAGATCTTCATAGACCAATTAACTGTCCCCCTTATGTCAGTCTCACCCCCTCCAGCTGCTTAGAGTTGGTTTACACAAAGTACAGTATTACCAATTGACTGGACCCTGTGATATTGCTAATACATTTAGAATTCTGAGAGACCCTTCGCATCCTGGCCACCAATTTTTTTCAATTGTTGCCGTCCGGCAGGAGATATAGGATTCTTAGATCAAGGACAAATAGACTAAAGCACAGTTTTTATCCCAGAGTGGTATCCAAGTTAAACGTGACAGTTTTGGCACCATCCTAATCAGTTTTTAAGTAGTGTTTTAAATTTTGTAAGTGATTTTAAGAGTTTTTAATATCTTGTATGGTGTTTTATGTGTTTTGTATGGTTTCTTGTTTAGAGTGTGTTGTGGAACAGCACTCTAATTTCGTTGTGCATATCTTGCATATGCATAATGACAATAAAAACTCTATTCTATTTTACATTTCTCCCTTAAATAACATTGGGATTTGGGACAACAAATCCCTGTGTAGTTCAAAACCTGTGATAACTCTTGTGTTCCAAAAACCATAACTACGAAGAATAAACAGTTATTTCACACACACACACACACACACACACACACACACACACACACACACACACACACAGACACAGAGTGAGAGCGAGAGCTAGCGAGGGAGAGCAACGTCCTCTATTAGGGTTCTCCTGCATAGCATTGTCAATCATTTCCATAGAGCAGGGCTGTCCAACTTTGAACAGGCCGACGTCTACTTTTTCCAGACGAAAGTGCCTGAGGGCTACTACACTAAAACCTCTACTTATGAATTTTATCTGTTCTGACCATATGCTCATTAAGTAGAGCAGCCCTTGAACTGCCCTGCTCAGCTGAGACAGTGGGCTGGCAGACCCAGAGCTTTGCTGGGGCAGTGTTGGTCCTTGGGGTGGGGGAGGTAGAGGTAAAGAACTTATCCCCTCACATTTTTATTGATGGCTGGTGGGCTAGTTTTGAACCCTTCATGGGCTACTGGTAGCCCCCGGTCTACCTGTTGGACAGGCCTGCCATAGAGCACCATGTATAATGTGCTTTAAAGGTTGTTATGATCCCCTGATCTAAAAGCCGAATGAGAGATGTTGTGTTTAGGGGCAAGTAGACTTCTTTGATGCCTTTAGTACTGAACTAATGCCCCTGGTTCTGGGTGGCCACAGTATTTACTGAATATTTATTTATTAAATACTGTATTTATTTATTCAGGGGGGATTGTACAATTTAAGGGGTAAGTGTATTTCTCTGCTTAGTATCTTAGCAGGTACCTTTGTCTCATTCAGATTGTGAGGAGGAAACCATTCCAGCAACAGAAAGTGCTACATCAGAGTTCTCCACGTATTTAAGTGAAGGAAGGGACAACTCAAGTTGTCATGTTGTAATGATTGCAGTTGTTTCCAATTCCATGTTCCTATTTCATAAAGTTTTCACGGGGGGGGGGGGGGGGGGGAGACAATTGAATTTCTATACTGCCCATCTAGCTACAAGGCTACTCTCAGTTTGGAGCAAGTGGTTGTTGATAGAAATATAGGGTGCAGCGTAGGTGTGCTCTTCACCCTGATGACATCCTCATCCTACATCACAACCCACTCAGCTTATCTCTTCCACTGAAGCTCTGCTCATGTGCTGATGTTGGATGGGAACTGAACATATTATTAGAAGATGATCAGATCCCACCCCTTTCTACCATCACTTCGATCCTGAAATTATCAACCAGTCAAAAGGTAGACTTTTTTCACATAAAGGGTAACCATATTTCCTAGCATTCTTGCTCACCATGTTCTTTACCATATGACTTGTGTGTGTGTGTGGGGGGGGGACAGCCTCCTTTTCAGAATCAATTGTAGGCATGAACAGGCGGGGTAAAACACCCCCTCCTCAAGTGGCCCGTTCTACTGCATGAGTAATGCCTGAACACTGTCCTAATGTTGTGCTAGTGTATTTGAACTATTCCCTCATGTGATCTCAGTTTCTGCTGCTGTAGTGGGCCTCCTCAAGTATAGGACTGTACTGGGAATGACTTTTTATGAGCAACAAAATAGTCTTGGCTAAAAGAGTGACCATTCAATATTAATTAATAATGTTGCTATAGCTGTTAAGCATTTTTTTTTAAAAAAAAAGCTGAACAAATGTTCTTAAAATACATTCTCTCCTTCCCTAATTAAACAAGAATATATCCAAAAGTAAGCCTTCAAAACTTACAGAGAACTGCAGCCTCCACAGTGAAGTCTGAAATGACATCTCTCTGCTCCTTCCTCTTCTTGTTTTGGAAGATCTATTGTTATTTCTTTTATCTTGCATATTATTTTTCACGCTTCAAAACATAGCAAGTAAAATGATCTTTTAATATGTTTTTAATTTATTTTTTTACTCCTCCATGACAATTCTTGGTAAAAAAAAAAAAACAGTCCCAGGAACTGTGTTGATGCTGATGCCTGTAGAAAAATGGGTTAGTTGCATATTAAAATACTTCTCAGAAATGGAACATATGAAAGTATATCTAAAAGTCTCTGCACCAATACATCAAAAGAGTGAAGAATATACACTATAGCTGCCTTTTAGCCTGATAGATAGAGCAAAAACAACACACCTTGCTGAATTAATAAATGCTGAAGAGTGTCTCCCACTTGGGCAATGTTTTCCCTTTTTTTGACTGTTGGACAACTTACATTGACAGGTGGCTGTTGCTCCCCATTCACTGCCTCTATGCAAAAACCTGGGTGAAAGTGATATGCAACAGGGCTGGTCATCTTACCAATGCCATCGCAGCATATGCTGGTGCCAAACAAGGCTGTGTATTGGCTCCCACTTTGTTCAACATCTATATCAACTCCTTGGTTAGGAATTTATCCTGAATAAATTCTCATCCTCCTAAACTAGCATATAGACCTCTGTCAACTCTCTTATATGCAGATGATGTGGTACTTCTCTCATTAACCTTTGTTGGCCTACGGTGGTTATTAATAGTCCTGGACAATTACTGCAAAACTGAGTTAGTAATTAATTATGGTAAATCTAAAGTTTTAGTGTTTACCAGGAAATGGATCACACATAAATGACAAATAAATGACCACCCAATTGAGCAAGTGGGTATGATTTTTCAGTCGGGATCCTGGAAGGCTCAATCGTCTAATGCAGGCATGTCCAAACTTCGGCCCTCCTGATGTTTTGGACCACAACTCCCAGAATTCCAAGCCTGTATTTCCAATGGCAAAGGACTGTGGGAGTTGTGGTCCAAAACATCTGGAGGGCCAAAGTTTGGACATGCCTGGTATAATGGCATTGCAAATGCTCAGAGAAGCATTAAGTCACTTATACATTTTTTCTTCACTAAAGGAGGTCAGCACAGGTCTTTAATGCTAAGATGTTAACACAGATGTTATATGGTGCAAAATGGTGCGGGTGCAGAAATTTTACTGCAATGGAGTCCACCCAAACAAAATTTCTGATAACAATTCTTAGACTTCTGAGCTGTGTACCAATTTTACGTATCTCCAAGTCATTGTCCAACAAAACCTGCATTTGGGTCTGGGAATGGAGAAGTCTTTGAGACTGGTGTGAATTCTGCTTACGTCAATGGCATGTCCTCATATTTATAAGAGCAGAAGACAGTTGGACAGTGTTGAGCTTGTCCGAACTGAACAAGACCAACTACTGTATTCCAGACAGCTAAAAATTAAGGAAAAATACAGTATTTTTAAAAAATCAATTATTGCTTCTAGAATTCAGTAGTGCAAAAGAAATAGCCCTCAATACAGTTGCATTCGGAAAGCTGGGCCCTGAAATGAGTTACATTCTGAAGATCATGAACCTGGCGCCTGTAAATTTGCTCTACGCTTTTGGGAAAGCCACGTGAATCTGCTCTCCTCTAGCCTGATGGAGAAAGAAGCTGGAAGTGATCTTAGCAAGAGGGAGGAAGGACGATCTATATGTATCATAATAGACCTGGAGGATTACCTTTCAAGGCATCAATTTGGAATGGGTAGTGAAATATTTCAGCAGCCTGTGCCAAACTTTCCTTAATCAAAAGGAAAGAGTGATGATGCTGATGAAGATGAATCCCATAGCACTGCCCTTAAAAAGGAGGATTTCTGACACCTTTTGTGTTTCCAAGACAATAGGTTATCATGACTCATCCATCAAAACTATCATGTCTCCATTTGCCATACATCAGACATGGATTTAAAACCTATAACCATAAAAAAACAAAGACTCCTCTTTTTATACCATGCCAGTGGGCCAACTATTATTTTTTTAACTTTCTACATCTGGTCATTAAAATTAAAGCCTGTGGCATCATATTATTCCTTTCAGAGCATTCAGCAATTGAATGTCTCAAATATTGATTTATGTTATGTATAACAAGCCAGTTTTCGAATGCAAAGGAAAATTAAAATTCTTTATCAGCCACAACAATCGGGTCCTCAGGGAAATTTCCATGAAGGATTTCCTGCTGAAGGAAATGTTTTGTATTTAATTACTGGGTTACAGGCCAACCTGGAGACTTGCTGCGCCAGCAAATAAAGATTTGTGTTGGGCCATATCGATTCCCTAATCACTGCAATGTCCAGGCTACACTCAGACACAAGCAATTCATGTGTGAAGCGGGCTGAGCTTTTGAAAACCTGTTCTAGGAGAATCTCTCTACCGTTGCTTTAGGAATTTACCACTGGGTATAACGTAAGAAGTGCTTTAAGCAAAAGGTCTTTTTATGGGAACAACCAGGAAGTAAGGTATATTCTTCATAGCGCCCCTGGCAGGATTATAGGAAGCATAAGAGTACATGTCTTCTAATTAGCAATCGTAGGTACCTTTAGCTTCTTATTGACTAGAATCGTTAGGAGCTGAGAGTAGCACTGACTGAGGGGGGCATGGCTGTAACTAAGGTGAATCAACTGTGACTTTGCGCCAGCACACCAACATTTAAAGGACACCAAAACCTAGAAATGAATCTACTAATGCCAAGGCCTCTCAACCCTATTAAGTTTCCATTTGATTTGTCATGAAGGCTCATGCCCATGCCTCCTGGCAGATTGGGCAAGAGACGATGGTGCTTATCCCAGGTGCAAAAGTGGCTAGTTACAGTTATGGGTGAGACAATCATGTATCTCCAAGAAAAAGTTACTTTCCACTACCATTAGCTGTAATGGACATTTCAAGTGACAACTGGCTTTGATCTCCTTTTAAGTTGACACAAGCTTTCCTGTGTCACTTTCTGTTTGCAACCCCCCCCCAACCAACACAAGAGGACTGACTAGGCTATCACTTTTTCTAGTTCAACAGGTTTGATTAGATGGCCTTGTGGCAACTAGGACAGTAAAAGTTGACCTTCACCAGAGTCACAAGAAAAACCCAGTTGCTACAGCAGGACAAGATTTAGTACATGACTAGATTTAGTGCTCAGAGGGCTAGAGCACTGAAAACTGTCAGCTGCAAAGTCGGCAGCTTGGCAGTTCAAATCCTGGGTGCTACACAGCAGAATGATCTCCCACTGTTAACCCTAGCTCCTGCCAACCTAACAGTTCGAAAGCATGCAAATGCAAGTAGATAAATAGCTACCACCTAAAAAGTGGGAAGTTAAAACAGTGTTCAGCCATGCTGTCCACATGGCCATGGACTTGCACAACATTGGTTCTTTGGCTTAGAAACATAGATAAGAACCACCCCTAGAGTTGGACACGACTAGCACGCATATGCAGGGGGAACCTTTTCCTTTTTAAATATATATAAGACATGTGAAGTCATTTTTAAAAGCATTATTCTAACAAGTAATCAAGAAGTCAAATTTAATGGATGGAACAAGTCAGTTCAGAGAAATTATAGGGCGGGGGGGGGGGGAGAGATAGAATGGAACAAGTTCCTGATAACGTCCTAAGCATTACTTACAGCACTTGAACACTGGACATCAAAAATGAATACATTTGTCAGGAAACTATCGCATAAAGTAACTGGGATACAATGGAAAAAAATCAGGACATTGTCATAATGCATCAACTCAAATACTCACCGTTGTCCCAAAGTTGTTTGTTTATTCAATAAAAGAAACACCCATAATTTTTCTTTCTACGTATAACGCACAACTAGTGGGGCTGGTGGTAGAGGAAGGCTTTGTACTAGTGTGAGGAAATGAGCTTTTTCCTCGGCCATCTGGAGACAGTGGTAGGCTGGATGTAGGCTAGAGTTAGAGCATAGAGCATTGGATTAAGACTCAGGAGGCCTGAGTTTAAATCCTGGTTTGGCCATAGAAATAAACCTGTTACCATTGTATGGCAGTGACAATCTTCTCTTTGAGCAACTCACCTGGGTACCCTTATTAGGGTTACTTTAAATTGGAAGGGACTTGGTGATGGCACTAACAGTCACAAAAATGATTAATTGGATATTTACTGTATATGTCTATTTGTTTATTTCCTCTGGTCTAGGCCAAGGATCCAAGACATAGCGGGACAGCAGGCTCACTGTTCAAGTTGGTATAGCGAATGCTCAGGGGTTCTTGGAGTTGTAGAGTCTTTGTCATTGATTGCTATGTGTTTAAATAAAATCAGAATAGTGAAAAAAAAACAAATATTAAAGAAATATGAATATGAACAAAGAAAGCAAATAATTATATGGTTATACATGGAGTTTTCCATATTTGTAAATTTCCTTTCTGTGCACCCTGTATTGTATAAAATATTATTAATCAGTTGGCATATATATGATCATTTTTAAAATGGCAGCTTCCCAATGGCTGAAGATAGAACTAGACTAGAAATATGTATTTGTCAGGTGCACTTTTTGAGTTTATTTCTTACAGTTACATGTAGAGACTTCTTGACATTTATGACTAACAATAAAGAATGATAATTCTAATTAAAACAATAACCATGAATATGAATGAAGGTTTAGATTGGCTCACTCGCTTGGAAAGATGATAAGTGTCAGTTCCTGTCCTTTGCATGTGACACAAGTGACATGTTCTTGTCTTAGAGACAGAATCTTTGCGTAACTGTAGTCATTTTTTTGCCATAGAATATTTGGGTTTGAACAAACTTTACTTTCTGCGTCATTTAAATTTCAAGATCTTATCATAACAGACATCACAAACACCATTGTGTGGCAGGATGTGTCTGTCTGACAGAGAAAGAAATGAGGAGGCCCACGCTTGAAAACTGATGGAATAACAGCTCTCACACACAAACTGTTGCTGTTTTTCTTCATTCAGTAGCATGAGGAGGCTCCATGACTGTTGATTATATTTTGTCCTCCTTCCCTTCCTCACTCATTTTTTCCTTGTTCTCCATAGCAACAGTAAAGACAGCACGACAACCTCAACATCTATGGCAGAAAGGATGTACCATACGTGATTGTTTGCAAGCCTTCAAGCAAAAGGAACATGCAATTAACGGAAGGAAAAAGAGAAAGAAGAAACATTACCTACAGTGCATATGAATAAAATCAGGTCATTTATTAACTCATTACTTGTATACTCTACTTAATTTACAGGGTACTCAAGGCAAAGTACACCCCTCCTTTCCTCTCTACATCAACTAGGTGTGTCTTGGTCAGTCTGTGATAGTATGATCATCCCAGTATCTAAAATGCCACACAGGCTCTGTTAATGATACACCTATCCTAGGGTTCAATACCATAAATTTATTTATTTATTTATTTATTTATTTATTTATTTATTTATTTATTTATGGATTTATATCCCGCCCATCTTCCCTGGCGGGAACTCTGGGCAGCTCACAATATTAACCATACAGTGAAATTTCAGGTTTGAGTGTGTAAATTCTCTTGTTCCGAACCATGTTAGATTTTGACAAATCACAATGTAAAAAAGATTTGTAACAGCTGGGTAAGCTCTTTCATATATGCTTTCCTTTAAATAATAGTAATTGTGAGCCATCAAGTCAATTCTGACTTATGACAACGCTTTCCAGGTTTTCCCCCCGGGTGCAGAATATTCAGAAGTGGTTTACCATTCCCTTCTTCCAGGGGACACCCTGGACTGTATAAGCAAAGGTGTTTCTCTTCAGGGAGGCTTTTCCTTTGTGACTGGCAGCCTGTCATGATCTGATGTTTTTAAATGTATGGATTTTACTGATAATTTAAAATATAATACTTGTTTTATTCTTTTTGAATATTTATATAGTCACTCTTTTTAGCTTTTAAATATTGTCATTTAATTGTAAGGTGCCTTGGGCCCTTTTAAGGAGAAAGATGGGTTAAAATAAATAAATAAATAAATAAATAAATAAATAAATAAATAAATAAATAAATAAATAGCTTCCCCAAGGCCGCACAGGTTGTTTTTACTCACAGGAGGCATGGGAGGCAATCAAACACCCAACCTTTGGCTCTGCAGCCAGATACCTAAACTATTGAGATAAGCAGAATAAAACCTTATGAATAAACCAGTAGTGTTTACCTGAATGAATCATCAAAAGTCAAACCAACAGACAGTATAAGAACTGGCCAGCCTTCTCTTTCAGTCCTATAGTTGCTTTTCAGCTGTAACTCTGTCATGGAGTAGGGTAGGGCCCAAAGCAGTGGATTCAAGTTATAAGAAATGAAATGCAGAGTAAACATTAGGGCCTGTATCTTATTGCTATGAGTGGACCCACTGAATCAATTGCTCAATAATGAGTAAACACTTATTGAGTCAATGGGTCTACTGCTGAGTAAATGGGTCCACTCTAGTTTGGACTAACAATAGGCCACAGGCCTACAATGATTCTCCTGAGTGTCTGATTTGCTTGGCAGAAATGGATGACCTCGTAGGGCATTGGTTGTCCTTTGCTAAAAGTTTTTAAGCAGAGGCTGGATGGCTATATGCCAAGGATGCTTTAGGTGTTGTCACCACACATTTGAATGTGGCCGATCCTCAATGAGAATCACTATAAAATGGACAATGGACAAACTGGACTCCGGGGAATGCAGATTTATTTTCAGAGGATCCTTTCAGAATTCCTTGTGTACAAGGGATGCCTGAACACAGGGACAACTTCTTGTATGGAACGTCCAGTCTTAAATACTCTTCAGCATACAGAAACAGACAATGAACAAACTCAGGGTTGGTTACAATTTAGGGCAGTGGAAAGCATGTGACTTCATTACATATATGCCCATTTTCTCTAATGCAACCAAACTTAAAGATCAGGAATACGTTCCCATCTGCATTAGCAAGATTCAAGCTCATTAATTTTTAATGTATTGTTCTCTCTATCTTAATAGTGAGTTTCAAAAGCTGAATACAAAGGTGGAAAACTAAGATATTTTAAGATCTGAGATGTCTTAGCATGCGGTTTGACATTTGCTGTACACTTTTTTGTGGTTTGGAGACATCCTGTTGCCATTCAGTTTAGATTCCCAGGTCTGCAGAAAAACATCTCAAAGGATAAGAGGAGGCGGGGGTGCTTTGGAGAGATACAGAGATGACACTTTTAGGATATAAAGTTTACAACATGAAGTTCCTGCTCTGCTGCAGGGGTTAGACAAGAATTCCCTTGGTATACCTTCTGACTGTATAATATGTGATTTCTATGATTTATTCTGACTTAGACTATTGTTTCTTTACCTATCAGCTCAGCTGACCAGGCTGCGCATTGTCTCATGCTGACCCCCACTTGTTTCTTTGGATCATGGATGCTTCCTAGCTATGTCTCACTTCTACTGAGCCTCTCTTTCGCATATGCGTCTTGCCTCTCTCTGTCTTTCTCGCCACTTTCTCCTCCTCCTCTGAGATAGAAATATGTGTTGTTTAAGGCAGTGGGATCATAGGTTTCTACAGGGGACAGAATGGAAGGGAGTGCTTCCCCCTTCAGTACCCTAAATTTATTTTGATGCAAAAGCCACATGCAGTTTTTTAGTGGCATGCACTATGCATGGAAATTATTTTAACACACAACAGGACTGGGTATATTTCTTCCACATGGAAAATTGCCTACAGATGGAATGATGCAAGCAATACACACTCTATGACAGTTTTGGTTGTATGTCTTTGTTGGCAGTTTAGCTCTTAGTGTTGGTATTTTTGCTCCAATTTTGACAGCGTGCCAGAACATACAGCATATTGCTTTATTTTTTTCTTACTGAGACGCAGTAACTGTCTGAAAAAATATTTTGTGTGCCAGGAATTGTGCTCCCCCCCACCAGGTCCACAGGCTGCATGGTTTCATCACAGTTTAACAGAGAAATGTGGGTTTCTGTCTAAAGGAGTGAGAGGCCAATACTTAACAAGTGAGAGAAGCTTCTCTTTAAATGTGATAGTGATACCTCTGACCTGAGAACAACAGGCACTGGATTGGATGTTGGTAGATCATGGTGGAAGATTACAGGTATTTGACTGGAACAGAGATACATGTCATTAATACACACACACTGCTGCTTATCAGTACCTGTGCCAATATCTTGTCCCACTGACAGCAGAATATAGCATGCAATGAATGAATTACTAGTCATTTGCACTAATAAAGTGAATCAGGTTGCTAGATTTGTCTCTTTTTCATTCAGTGCTGACCCAAATATGTTGTTGCCTGAGTCAGGTAATGAAAAGACACATCATCTGGTTCCCTCTACTAATATCAATCAGATTGGCAGATGAATTGCATTTCTGTACGGGTGCTGATGGGGAGCATTCTCCAGTGCACTGGGAAGCAGCAGAGAGAGCATATGGGAAGCACACACAACTCTGTTTCTCTGGCATCCCTTTGTGCTTTGTTGCCTTACCCTGTCTAAAAATAGACACACCCTTGCCCTCCCTCATGATTGGATTATAATAAATGATTATACAAAAAAGATTCGGTAACATGGGTTTCTGCCGGGCATCCACAGATATTTTGTTGAAGCTGCATACTGAGATCGTAGCATAAGTTGTGTATAATGCCACAATATGCACTGTCAAGTCACATGCAACTAATGGGAACCATGTTAGTGTTTTAGATCTTTGTGAGCAATTCTTGGCTGCCACCCTCTCAGTAGGTTTCAGGGGTGGAACAGGGAAATGAAGTCAGATCTTCTAAGTTCCAGATCAGCACTCTATCCAGTACACTATATTGAATTTCCAATTTGTGTTGAGTTGATAGCATTCACCAATACAACATAGTATATTTCTTTCTCTATATTAAAAATATACATAAATTATAATGGGGGAGGGACCACAGCCTTTGAATTCTCACTGTGGATATTCCTAGGAATTTGGTAATGTTGCTCCTTTGTATGCGCTATTGCTTTTACTGATTTTTCCTAATATATATTCACCAAGGATAGTTCTACTAGGTGAACAACCGAGATGCCTACTACTGATATTTATACTTCTGCTGGTAAAAGCTATCTATGTATCAACAGGCACAGCTTATTAAAGTGCTGTTTGTAGACTCATATCTTAGGAGTAAAAGAAAGAGTAAACTTCAGAACAGCAGCACAGAGTACATTTTATTGTGAGAAAAATTTAAATAATGATAAAAATAGTAATATAGAGTAAGAAAAATACTTTGGCTTTGGATCCGTTCATAGGCTTCTTTGTGTAGATGTGTTCCTGGTGCTATGTGCAATATAACATTTCTAGTTCCACCTTTCAGGTTACAACCCCAGTCTTTGTAATGATGCATATAAATGTTCTGTGACAGCTCCACATACAGAAAGTTACATATAGGGTTGGCTTGGTTATGGAAGCTCACCTCTCATAGCAAATGCTAGGGAATGGCAATGATAGGATGACAACCCCCCCCCTCTTTCTAGTGAAATCCAAAGGTTTTCTACAAACTCCCCAGATGTTTCCCTCTGTTGGAGGACAGACTTATATATGCCCCATGGCCTGACCTGGGACCAATAAACTACTATCCTGCCTGAGGCATTGTGTATTGACAAATATTGGTTGTCTATAATAGAAGTGTTTTGGTGTTGAGTTTGTCTCTATTGAAAAATGTCTGGGTTGGCATTTGTTTCTTGGAATCCATTCAAAGATAAAACAAAGGAGAAATCCTGAGAAAGAAATCGTTAAAAAGCCTCTGGAATTTACCATAATGAATTTGGGCACATGTATGCTTGCAAGCAAGAGCCCTCAGTCTCCTGGAGAAGCAGCAGGAAAGAATTTGATCCTAAGAGAAACAACCTACATTTCAGCAGGTGGGTTCTAAGAAAGATGGAACTCGTAGAACTACCTGTTGGGAAAATTAAAGTGGAAAAGTAGAAATAGGAGAAGAAAAGGCAAAATGTTGTGGGATTTTGAAGACTAAAATATTTATTTCAGTGTGAGTGGCGTGGATAGAAACCCATGGCTTTGTTTTTGTTTATTACTTTCTACTAGTTTGTTTATTGCCGTGTACATCCAGCATGGTAGAGGACACAATTTCAACACCTGGCTTAAAAGTAAGATTTAGGTGCCAGCCCATTTGGCTTCAGTGGATGGAATGAATTGGGGTGGGGATGGGCGGACAACATCCTTTCAGATAGCCAAATGTCTTGGTTCAACTCTGGCAAGACAGACCAATAGTCTAATTTGGAAGAAAGCAGTCCATTATGTTTCTCAGCCATTTCCTCAGGTGAGTTAATTCAGGCTAAATCATAAAATGAGAGTAATATCTGAGTAAAGAAACACTTAAACAAAACTCCCACAGATGTATTGTTCTGCTGCCATTAGCCTCAAACTCTATTCATTGGCATGACCAAAATGTCTGCCATGTTGTTTCCCCCTAGAACAGCAGGCAGGTCTGTTTCAAACTGCCATTGAAGGACAATAAAAATCAGAGGCCAAGTGACAAGAGACAGTAAATTGTCTTTGGATCCAACAGGTACTATCACTAAAAGTCAGGAGTGCCAGATGCTGACGGCAAACAACAAATAAATAGTATGTGACACAGAGGATGGGAGCATTGTTACACAGACTGCATCAGTGGGAGGGCACAGATGAATGTGACAAAGGACTAAAACGCAGTGGGCTTGTACACTGTGCTTTTAACGACAGTAGTGCTCATGGAAGAACTATTTTCATCACGTGTAACTTGCACTGCAATAAACTGGGGAAAATGTATCTGCTGCAAACAACTCCAAACCTCTCTTGCCATACCCAAGTTGCAGCACTTCTTTCTATGTTTTTATCCAGCATACTTTAGGCACCACGGGCATATCAGAGGCTGGACATGGGATTACATGATGGGAAAGTCATGCTTTTCTCCCAGCATTCCCCCTTTTATTTTTAAGAAATGTGTTTGTATGCTTCTTTGGATGTGTGATTTTAAATGCTGGTTAAAAAAGGGAAGTGGTTCTCTGCGTGCATTCACAGAAGCACAAAGGAGAAAAAAGGCATCATGGTGATTGAGGGTTGAACAAGGGGGTGGTGAATGGGGAAGGTGAGAGTGGTGGGGTGGAGAACTTGCAGAGAAAAGAGGCAGTCCTATGGCACATTAAATATATGTTGTCCTTTCTGAAGAGAATGAACAACAAAGACAGGGCCAGTCTGGCCCTCCTGTGGGAGGGAATCTGGGAGCAGCAACAGATGGAAAATGAAGTTGACTTGTTGATGAAGTGATATTGTGGCTTTGGTATACAGTGGTGCCTTGAATTACGAAGTTAATCTGTTCCTTAATATGCTTCAAATCTAGAAATTTTTGTAATTCAAAATCGAATGGGGTGCAATGTATCCTGGGAATGAAAGCCTTCCGCAATTTTTTTGTATCTCGAGTCATCTCATAGGGAATTTTTCATATCTCAAGGTTTTCACAGAATACTTCAATTGCCAGACAGATTTCTCTTTGTATTTCTTTTTTCCCCTCCCCCCCCTTTTTTTTTGCAATTAGGAGCATTCATAATTTGAGGCACCACTGTACTTTTGTGCCAAAAGGAACATTTTGTGAGGCCTGTAGAGAAATATTGCTGTTACATGACTAAGTGTTATTTATCAGATGAAAGGGACTGCTTTATCTGATTAATATGGTTTTTTAAAAAAATTGGTGCTGTAAATGTGACATTGCTTTACCAGAAAGAGACTTGCCATTAATCAAGTTTTTAATGAGCTCTGAATGTGATGTATTAGCCAGACTCTATCTGCAAATAGCCAGCTTGGAAACCATACCATTAGCAAGAGGTCAAGCTACTTAACAGGTGCTTGTTTGTGTAATGCAAATGATTTTGTCCTTCCCCTCTCCTTGTCTTTTTTAGGAAAAAGATCCTCCCTCCCCAATGAATTATTCACTGTAATTTGCACCTGTCTGCCTCTAGAAATGTAGCTGACACAAGCAGGACAAATTCCTAATGTGCTGTGTTCATATACCTCCTCCATGTTTCTATGTTTCAATAAAGCCATAATTGAAGTTCTCTACTTCTGGATGTGTCCTTGACCTTCCTAAGAAAGGTTAGGTGAGCTCCTTAACCCCTGCCATCTCTTTCCCTCCCCACTATGTTCATGTGGGTAGAAAAAACATTTTGAAGGCCAATTAGGATTTTAAAAGTCAGGACAGCCATCTTTAAAATATGTGAATTCTTCATACACAAGCCCATCTTTGCTTGCTTCCATCATAGTGACTGGGGATGGACATGAATACAAATATGGCAATTTGTTTTAATTCATGATTTATCAAGATGGGTTAATCATGAAAAAAATATTTAGGATTTTTTTCCTGATGAATTGTTAAACCAGTTTGTTGATTTGGTTTGCCTTTACATCCTTATAAATGCCTCCCAAATACCTAGAGCAGAGAGGGGTATAAAGTGGTAAAATAGCATTTCATTTTAACTATTTTTTTTTTAAAAACATAACATATCAAAACAATATGAAATGATTACTTATACTATATGGGTAGCCTAAGCGTCGGAGCAACAGGTTCAAAATTGCAACCTATATAAAGAGAAGGGGGACCTAGGAATGGGTGATATACCAGTAAGATAAAGTGAGCTGTCTGGGAAGAGATGGGCTGCCAGATATATCAGTGCGGAGGATGGTTTGATGGTGATTGGGAAAGATCCCATGCAAAAATCATATGAAATCAAGAGGATACAGTGAGGTGCAGCTTCTTTTACCCATAAACCTCTTTTATTTAAATTTAGAGGGTTGGCTGGTTCTGGAGCTGGAACAGATTGGCAATATGCAAGTAGTAAGTAACTGGAACACAGGACAGGAACACAAAAATAATGTTCTGAACATGAAGGTCTTAAATTGAATACATTATTGCAAGGTTCCACTCAGAAGACATCTGGATGCACAATTTTTACAACTGCAGTGAGTTGTACTGTATCTCTATTCAAATTATAATAATTATTCAGGGTTTTGAGCTCTGATTCTTTCAGATTCTTATCTGACTGAAAGAAGCCACAAACTAAGAGAAGCAGCTGTGAATACTCGACTTCATTCAGAGATGTTTCCAAGTCCACTCAGTTTGGTGGTCAGCCCAGCATCAGTACCATGTTGTCGGAAGCATGAGGCTCCAATCAAAAGAGGTGGCCTGAACAGTTGCCGAACTCTTATGTTACCTGGCATCTTTCATCCATCTGTACTGCTGAACAGGTGGCAGAGCCATCGACACAGGGAGATGTTTTGCTGCAGGCTAGCTTAATCAATAAACTGTATTTATTTTTTCCATCAGAGCATTGCAGAATTTAAAATTATAGATGTATGTGAAATACACTTAGGTAAAATTAAAAACAAATTTAAATGTTAACCTAATTAGTCTATTTGTGATCAGAAGTGTTGCACTATAAACAATAACATGTGAGGTTCATGCTTCAGAGCAAGCTCTTGTTCTTCCTTTCAAGGCTGAGTGAACAACACAGCAGGACAAAATAAATAACATGAATGGGCTTCATAGAATTTAACACTTTTTCTGAAGATAATCTACCTTCCGTTTGCAGAGATGTCATAGCCCTTCATGGCTCCTCTCTTTCTCACTCACTCTCTGCTTCTCTATGTGGAATTCTTTTACCGCCCTCCTGATGTGAAACAGGACTGCCATCTGGTACTTTAGAACTTGCACTTTGCTACAGGCATCACTACATGTAAGAAAGCAACAGCGGCCACATTTTGTGAGAAACAGTTAAAAGGCCATTAAACTGCCAGGAGGTTGGTGGGTAGAAAGCCTGACCCGGTCTGCTGTGACCTTGATTAATGCAGAACAACTGCACTTGACGCAGTACACTTGTGTCCCTCAGAAAAGAAGTTAGAAGCCTCTGAAGGAAATTTTACCTCAGAGGCACCCCAATTCAGATTTAGGCTGCATCATGTGAGAATATAAACTTCCAGCTGAACATTGTGAGTAAAAGCTCTGCTGAAAAGTATGGAGTTTGGTGTGATATTGGGTGACATAATTTTCTGACTGTTACATCATTGAGTTCATTCATGCAAGTAAGGTATTTGATGTATGGAGCAGACTCTTGGAAAATGTTGTGGTACAGCACTGTATGTATGTATGTATGTATGTATGTATGTATGTATGTATGTATGTAGGTAGGTAGGTAGGTAGGTAGGTAGGTAGGTAGGTATGACAATTTATTTCTTGAATTTGTACATAAAGCATTAAAAAGTACAATAATAACACTAACAAAGGAGATGGCACAAGCAGACACCAGTCATATATTAAAAAATAGATTGGATACAGAAGAAGTAAATACTCTTCCTGGGTCTACGTGGAATGCCTCCCTTTGAGCATGTTTTTTTAACTGCCTCCTGAATGTAAACAGGGAGGGGGCCAGCGAGAGCTCTTCTGGGAGCTGGTTCCATAGGGCAGGAGCCACCATGAAAGAAGGGCCATACCTTTTGTAGAGGACTTACGGGCCGCCCTTGGGGTGGCCACCTGAAGGAGCCCTGACTGGGAAGATATTGTGGGTTGGGCAGATGACATTAAGGAGATCAACCATGCCTCTTTATCTTTATTTGAATGTTTTATACACTTGCTTTAGGTTACGAGGCTCCCTAGGGATCCTTTTCAACCTGGAGAAGACCTTGCTGGTGGTGGGGCGGGGCTTGGAACAGGGAGAAGGAGACTTTCAATGTCCCCAAATCACCTGGGATTGGAGCCAGCAATTATGACATTCAGACATTAAAGTCTCTGCCCCACAAAGGCTTTCCCAGGTATTGAAAGAGCCTCAGAATCTGAGGGAGGGGAAATAGAAAACTTTTAATCAAACTTAAAAGGCTCTGACTGACAACTTTGTTAGCCTTATGCGCGTGGAGTTGTACCCAAAGGAGTCCATCCAGTATAGAACTAGATTCTTTGTTCATGGGACTGATTGCTCCACATATTTTTAAAATGGCTATAGAAATGGATAGTATTGCCCTACTTGCACCCCTAGCTTATATTCTCAGGAAGTCTATAAACCATGACTATTATAGAAACGCACCTTTAACCAAGTTCTTGGGATCTAGGAGATCAAATATGGATAGCAACATTATCAAAATGGCTTTTCTGTAGTTGTGAGACTCGACTGCTGTATTTGTAAATGTTATAATATATGTAACTTATTTAAATGAGGTGGCTTCACAAAATATCCTTTGACATAGGTCCCTAGTCATTTCCCACAGCTTCTATAACATATGCATATGAAATACGCAGTTTCGTATTTCTTTATTAATACCAATTTAAAATCAGGCTTGGACATTGCAGTTGAGAATGGAAAGTAGTGGAAGCAAGGAAGAGGTGCTTAACTCTTTCCCTTCCTTCAGGATGTACATTCTTGCTCTCTCTTTTTTGTCTTAACTTGTTCGTTACCTGCTTTTCTGTATTTCTATTTATATTGTAAGCCGCCCAGAGTTCCCTTTGGGAAGATGGGTGGGGTATAAGAGTAACAAATAAATAAATAAATAAATAAATAAATAAATAAATAAATAAATAAATAAATAAATAAACAAACACACATACAAAAACGGTTGGAAGTAAATTGACATTACATTCATTGATATAAATTTCCATTGTAAATACAGTTGTCTCCCGCCCTTTCGCGGTTCATATACTGCGGTCCCGGTATATCACAAGTCTGCAGTATATGAAAAAAAGGCCCCCTGGGGTAAGGAGGAAAGGCCTTCCCAGGCCCATCGGAGGCCCCAAAAGTGCTTTCCTGCAAACCAGAGGTGACTTCCGGTAAACTAGAAGTGACCTCCAGATCACTAGAAAGCACTTTTGCGGCCTCTGGGGGACTGGAAACTCTCTTGCAGGCCCGTTTGGGGCAACACCAGGCCTGGGGTAAGTTCAAGAGCCCCCATAGAGCCCGCCCAGTCCCGACCTTACCTAGCATCCGCATATTGCGGATTTTCAATTATTGCAGGTTGGGTTGGGCCCCTCACCCCTGAGATAGGTGGGGGTTTACTGTATCTGTGAAATGAGAAGTCAACATAGGCATTTGCTGTCATGGGCTGAATTATGCAACTGATATATGTCAGCAACTGTCTGTGGTGATTTCTCAATTTACGGCAATTCACAGCTGACATTTATGTTGCTAGAGTTATGCTACTGGGTGTAACTAAAAGCATTCTGGCCCCAAACAAGTCTTGTCCTATTTCCTTCTGGAACAAGGATTTGAAGGGGAAAATACTGAACAATAGGAAAGGAGAAGATTGAGAGACTGAATTTCTGTAAAAATAAAAAGCATTGGAAGGAGAAAACCCACAGGAGATCCATGCAAGATGGCATTTAGCCCTGTGACAGCACCATGAAGGAATCTGTAAAACTGGTGCAAATAGGGTATTTCCTATTGCAACTGTGAAAATAATTTTTGGTAGATTGGTCAAGGAATATACATATGTGCATGTATATGTGTGAAAAATGCCTATTGTGTTTGACAGAGAAGGCACTCTGTCTGAGAGACTGGCTTGAGATTAACTTCTTTTCATTACAAAGTCCTGTCATGTCACACATATCCTCTTTTCACCCAGAAAACAGCTAAGGGTGATATCAAAGTGCAGGAGTATCTCTGCACATAGTCAATATGAGATTTGAAGCATGGGGGAAAAACATTTGCTTCTTATCACCGAGCAGCCAAATTCTTTTTCACTGCTTCCATGGCTACATGGAGCCTGTAATATCTAAACAGCAAGCCATGTTCAGATTTTAGGCTTGCTCATTATATAATATTGCTTGCCAGCCGAAGGATGTAATGATGGTCTCTCTTCCCATCTCTCACAATTGTATAATTAGAGAAGCAAGGTTTAAAATAATCTCAGCAGAGCTGAAATCCAGGATCCAGTGAATGCAACTAAAGAAAATTCCTGTGACTAATCAACTGAATAATATAAAAATAAATTAAAATTATAATAGAATAATCACTAAAGATAAAATCTTTACAAAGCATCACATCTTTTGTTAAAATAAATTCAGCACCTTCTGTGATATCTATGCATATTATTCCTGTTCTATAAATGTATTTCAGCTTTTTAAAAAAGTTCCATATTATAGGTTTCTTAATTAGTATCATTAGTATTCATTAGGGTGCCTTGCCACATATTTCTTTCCCACTTTTCCACTCTAGCCACTTGTGGTTGCTTCCGTTACTTAGCTAGGAGAGGCAAGGTGGGCTAGTAGTCAAAATTACTGGACTAGGGCCCAGGGGGCCTTGGTTTGAATTGCCAATTTGCCACTTAGCGGTGAAGCTAACTCGGTTGGATTGGGCTAGTCATACTCTCTCAGGACTAAAGAGGTAAAGTGGGGAGAAGGAGAGTCATGTACCATATATACTCAAATATAAGCCAAGTTTTTCATCCCTTATTTTTGGCTGGAAAAAAAACTGCCCTCGACTTATATTTGAGTGAATATAGATACTGCACTTCCACTGCCTCCTGAATGCTATATCGGCTTGGGGAAGGCGGCGGAGGGCTAGTCCTGCCTGTTGAAGAAGGTACCCTAGGCACAGACTCAAGTCAATAAGTTTTCACAGTTTTTTTTTTGGGGGGGGGGGAATTAGTTGCCCAAGCTTATATTTGGGTCAGTTTATACTCAAGTATATATGGTACTTTATGCCAATTAGTAAGTAAGTAAGTTAGTAGGTAAGTAAGTAAGTGAGTGGGCAATAATCAGAGGATGAATTTATCAATATGGCTGGATCTCATGCATCAAAGATTGGCCAGTGAACACATATGTCATTAAGGAAATTACATGTGTGGTAGCAAGAAAAAGAACAGGGACTCCTACACAACTAAGACAAAGGATGCCTGCAATGGAAGTACAGAATGTCAGTCTCTAAGCAGGGATGCGACACATCAGACAAGACAGGAAAGAGCACACAACAAAGGACCCTCATGATTTCCCCTTCTTCCATGGTCCCGGCCTGCACTTTGTTGCTTGTGGAAGCATGGCTTTGCAAACCTCGTACTAATAGGAAGAAGCACTGGTGGCCCATGAGCCTTCAGCGTGGTGTTCCAGAGTCTGAAAAGAGGGGTGATACTGCTTTAGCTGAATGAACATGTTATATCTACTGTGTGCACCACTTCCATCACTCTTTTCCACCAGCGAGTTCAAACCAGGGAACATGCCACTCATCTCTAGTCCTCACAATAACTGTATAAAGTAAGTCAAGCCGGAAGGGTAGCCTATGATAATCTAATGCCTTAGTAGCAGTAATGAGACAATACATGCCGGTGAGTCGAAGCAATAACAAGTTTCATGGCTCAAGAGAACCAGGATGTCTTGCGTCACCGTCTAGTACTATGAGCACACTGATTACAGGAGGAGGGGGAGATGTGGTGTAAGTGAGCCTGTTGGCAAGTTCTTTCCTCTACCCCTCTCTCTTTCTCTTCCATCCTTCTTGTTTGCAACTACGTTCCTCATATACATCTAGGGTAAAAAGAATAATTTATCCAAAAGCAATTTTATTAGTAAGGCTGTCAAGGCCTAAAATGGCCAGTAGGTGGCACCCAATATCAAGAGACCTTTCCACTTCCTGCTGGGGTGGTTTCAGCTCAAATAACTTGATGTTTCCCCATGGACAAAAGACTTTTTCTCCTGGTGAATACAAATGAATGGCTCACATTCTGGAGTCAACTGCCTTAGTTTAAGTCAGGTTTCATAAAGCAACTCACCTATCACAAAACTGAAACACTCAGGAATTTGGTACCTCTAGGAATTGGTAATAAATCTTCATGGCTTGTGTGTATGTAACAGTTTGTTTATGAGGAAATGGCATGTTAACATCATATGTCTAACTGGTAACTTGTGTTCATATTACAAATTTAATTTGTGCCTATGTGGTTTTAGTTTTTTATTGTTTCTGTCACACAGTCAACTGCTTGGTTGCTGTCTAAATAGAATCCTGAACTACTGTACCTAGGTTTTTGGTCTGGTCCAGCATTATTTCTGGTTTTTGGTCTGGTCCAGCATTATTCTTCGTACAGTGGTCCCCCGTCCATTTGCAGGGGAAGACCAAGGCTGGGGAAGAGAGGGCACGCTGGTGCAGCATTGGCAAATAGAAGGGTTGTGGCGATCCCCGTTCCCCCCACACACTGCCCCACTGCTCAGAGGTCCTGGCGCTGGACAAGCTGGCTGTGGAATGGGCCTTCCCAGCATCTTGCCATCTCTCACCCCCCATGGGGCTTCCCCTCACACTAGAGGGATGTTGGCTGGCTGGCTAGGTGGCTGGCTGCCCTCCTCCTCCTCCTCCTCCCCTTCTGCTCTACCATCGTCTCCCGGCTTGCCTTTTATGCAGAGAGGGAGGGTGCAAGTGGGGCATCCAGTGGTGGCAAGCAATGGGGCAGCTCCATGCTGTCTGTCTCCAATAGTCTCTCTCCCCACCACCTGCCTGCCCACTGATTCTAAGGCCACCACTGCCACCACTGGATTAGAGACTGGCAAGGAGGAGGAGGAGGAGGAGGAGGAGGAGGAGGAGGAGGAGGAGGAAGCCCTCCCTGCCTCTCTCCATGGCCCCGAAGCCCTGCCCCTGCTCCTCCTCCACCCCACCCACCTGCCTTCCTTGTGTGGCCACCACCGTGTTATTGTTATTGATTTCTTTCAATAACTGAAGCATAAAATCATAAGTTGTGCTCAAAATGGGCTTTGCTCGTCCATAAGTACTGCTGGGGTGTTCTCCATTGTGGCAGGGTGTGAGGAAATGTTTTTGCCCTTAAATAAAACTATACAATACCTTCAAAAGATGTATGTTTATCACTGAATGCCCTACAGACCTAAGTGGCAGGCGGAGGCAGCACCAGCCAGGCATCAGCCTGCTCCTTAATCTGAACCAAATTTTCTGGTGGGAAGCTCAGAGAGTGATTATTCCCAGGCCCTTCCAATATAAACCTTCCACAATACAATAAGAAGTAAATGGACTTTCTTATTATATCAGTCTCTGGTAGTTCAGTGGTCTGTGCTTGGAGGCGTTATTGGGTTGGGAGGAACTTCCTTGGGCTTCAGATTAGTAGCATATTTCAGGCTTGGGAAGAGAAGAAAGCTCAGTGCATGCCCCCTGCCTTAATTTATTTATTTACATAATTTTTTAGCCACCCCATTACCAAGCGGTCTCTTTTATTCCAGGAAGCGTGATGGTATAGCCTTAATCATATTAATCAGACAGCAGAGGGAGATGGGCAGCTCCTTTCCTGTCCATGCTTGCATTCTCTGTCTGTGGGGACTTTGTGTGTATCTCCACTAAAAAAACAACAACCAAACAAAACACAGGGCTGCTAATGATCAGGGGATCCGATACCTAGGGAGACTTCTTTTTTTCTTCAGATTGAGGATGCAGTCAGAGGGCTGTAAAGGTCTGATGGGGAATCGCTCCAGCTTGCTATCCTGAAAGTAAAAGCCCTACACCTGGCCCACAAAAGGGCCAGCTTTGAGATAGATTCGGGTTGAGCTGGAGCCTGGAGCATATTTCCCCATGCAACGTGTGCTCCCTGGGGGAAGGGAGGGTGGGCATGGATCATACTTTTGTTTCCCACATTTGAGAATTAGGAGTCAAGCCAGCAGGCCTAGCCTTGGATCAAGAGTAATCCTACTGGATGCCCAAGAGGCTGCCTCTTTTCAAACCTTCAGCATGCTAGAAGTAAGGAAGAGGTGGAGGGCAAGTGCTACTGATCTTGAGGATACTGGTGGGAGGGAAATCTACAGTATGCCCCCTTCCACAGGAACTATTTCATCCTAGATTGTATTGAGCCCAGATCCAGGACACAATGCAAGGAGGGAGTATGCCTATATGTGAGTATGGGGCTGCAGAAGGACTTGCAGGATTCACTGCAGATGCACCATATATAATCCAGCCACACTAGTATCACTCACTGGAACTGTAGATGTAATTTAATGTATGAACATGCTGTCAGACAAGGATCCCACAAAACATCAGTCACTTTTCTCTTGCTTATAATCATTATGCCCATCCTTTTTTTTGTTCTAGGTATGATGGGAATTGTGCAATAAGTATTTTTTTACACTTCCTTGTTTTTACCTTCTCTTATTGCTTTGTTTTTTTTGTAGCAATGTATTTTTTCCTTATTTTTGCAGAGTTTCTTTTCACTCTCTTGATTTATTTTTCCCCACAGGTGAGGACTTTAGCACAGACTCTACAAACCATCAAATTTCAAAGGGTCCAAGGAGACCACACAGGAACACAAGCAGTTTCAGATGTTCTTGAACCAATTTTGAATTTCTTTAATATTAAGTACAGGAAAAGGTGGTCACAATGCTAATCTATGCAGAATTAATTATCGCCATAATGTACAACCCATATTTCAAGCATTGTCAGAAAAGAAAGTAAAGGAGAATGGTAAATTATCACTCTGGACACATTTTCACAGATCCTAGACTAATAAAACTGATTTACTGATGTTGCTGCCAGTGATATAGGACTTCTGAAATGGGCTGATCCTTCCAGCAACCTTTCTTGCAACCCAGACATATGGTCTTTTAAACGCAGTCTTTACTTTTGTAGTGTCTTTGGATCATATGTTATAAAGTTGCACCGGTCAAAGCTCTTGTATTATTGCTTTTATGTGACATGGAAATCCCTTTCCCAAAAGTCATTTTCTTGTCCAAGCAAAAGTTGTTATAACCATCATATTTCTAAGAAAATTCCTACTAAATGATTTGAAGGTAAGATGGTGCTTACTGTAGGACTACCCCAGCCTTAGTGCACAGTGATCAAGATGTTATTTGTGTTCATGAAAGCTAATTGTAGCTCCTTGATGAATTACTTTGGCATGCCTAATTGTGCAACCACGATGCATTCCACTATCTTGTCAATTAACTACTAGATATAGGCACGAAATAAAAATATAGAGTTTCTTTGCATTTCATTATTAACAAATTTTAAAAGAATTTCTGAAATGAAACAATTCGTTATGCTATAAAATGGCTCTGCTTGGTCCTAGAGGCACCAAATTTGGTGGGTAGCTTCTGTGGAGTCTTCCCTTTAAGCCCTCTAAATTTGGAGAGGTTTGCGGTTTGGGGAGCTGAGGGAAACTCCCCACCAAATTTGGTACCTCTAGGATGAATAGTTTCATTTTTTTACAGCAAAAAAATGGCAGTTCATTTTGCTTCATCATGAAACGCGTTCGACCATTTTCTTTTGTAATGAATCAATTTGTTACTTAACGAAAGGACAGCAATTTCATATAGAAGGGGTTACTGTGAGTGCAACTTTGGTATCTTTTGTAAAAGAGTTTTTAGTTTTCTTATATACTGTATCTGAGTAGAAATGCCAGCATTTGAAGCAGTTGGTTAGGTCAAATTTGTTCACCAGCATGGTTTCCTTCAGCTATAATGGAATGCAGACTTATAGTTGGCTGATTCCAGAATTTCATTAACAACTGGGCAGGATTATCTCTCCTTTATAATCACTCAAGCCTTATTTCCATGTTTCCTCTTCACACTTCTCCCACCCCCCTGCCTCCAGTTCTATCATTTTGCCCACAGAGGTGGTCATGAGAGTAGCTAAGACCAAGGGGTTGACTATTAGCTACTTTGATTAAAAGAGCCTTAATGTGGCCATTCTGGATATTGTTCCAGAGGCATTCAATCTTATCTGCTGGAAGCTGAAAGCCAAGTTTATTCTTATCTTTTTTTTAAAAAAAAAACTGCAGCTGACAGTGCTATAGCAGAGAGTTTTGTCCCGTTACATAATGTCACAGATAAGCATAACTTAAGAAACACCCACTGATGTGAAATTAAAAGGCAACCAGGAAAAATGTAAAAAAGGTGGCACTGAATACAGGGAACATTTTCCTTCCACAGTGCAGATTGAAGTAGAACTTCAAGTACATTAGAGGCTGAAGCTTTCTGAACATCTTCATCCAGTCCTGTGAATAACCCAATCTAGCCAAACTGAAGTCATTTTAAGAACTGTGATTTAAATGAAAAAGAGCAAAACATTGAATAATGTATCAGAGTTCTTACACTTGAAGGATTATAACCAGGGTCAAATTCCAAACCAGCAAATTTGGGAGGTAGTTTGTTTGTTGTTGTTGTTTTGCTGCTCTTTCACAAGAGGGGAAATGTGTGTCCCTAACAATAGGGCATGTTAAAGATGCTGCCAAACTATTACTAGTACAGATGAAGAAGCAGCTTTTAGAGTACTTATGGAATGTCCATGTAACACTAGTGACATTTTTACCATTAGTTATGGCTTGTTTTCTATCCGATAGATGCTCGCAGGGCTCCTAAAATGTGTGATTTTCTGTACTGAAAATAAAATAAAAATCTCCAGACCAAAATTACTGTGCTTCACACATGCTAGATGAATTCATCCCCCCCCAGCAGCCATTTTACTTGAGGAAAAGATTTAGCTTCTTGCCATAATTGAGTATCAATGGAGTCCACTGTTTTATGTCATACAGCATCTGTCCACAAAGGCATTCTGAATCATAGGTGGCTGGCTATTCAGACATGCTGAAACTGTGTAAACAATCCTAAAAATGTCATAAGATATACAACCCCCATGCTGCATTGTTATATTAAATATGGGTTCACAAGTTTCTTCCCCCACACATTTTGAGATACTACTCATCCTTTGTAGCATAGTGATACACTGGATAATTGTCAGCCTGTCCAGCACTAACCACTTGTTCCTTCCCTCACTCTGAATGCAAAGAGCCCCCTGCTTGTCTGCACAAGGTCACCCCTGCCCAGGTCTGTTGGGAGCAGCAAGTCGATTGAGGTTTGTGCTGAAGGCAGTCATGTTTGTCAAGTTGCTGTTTGATCCGTAAATAATTGAAACATTTTTATTGTCTCTCCTACTAATGTTTCAGAGTAAGTTACTTAGATTGTAAGTGCCAGTCTGGGGAAGTTGGGAGGTCAACAAACAAACAAACTTGAAGCCATTCCTGATCTGTAAATCCTTGTACTTCTGCTGTCTATGCAGCTGGAGGAATCTAAAAATCCAAAATTGCACATTGTCAACCCCTCCCCCTTGCAGAACAAATACAGCATTTACACATATTCTTAATGCTGCATTTTAGTGCAATGATGGCATATGCACAAAACACCTTCCAATATTAAAGTTGAGTTTCTTAATCAGAAAGATTTAAAAACATTTCATTATTCGGAAAATCTGAAAACACACAAAGATACCAAATCCTGTATGATGAAACAATAGCAGCACTAAAAACAGCTGAAATCGGTTTTTGTTTTCTGAAGGCTGTGAAGGACATCGGCTATTCATTGGAAGTGCATACTTGGATTCACACATAAAGGAAAAGCTTTGAAATTCACACAGCAGTGATCAGTCTGTGCAGTCAGTGGAGAACTCATGCTATGGAATGAAATCAGAGTTTTCCTGTGAAGTGAATACAGATGTTCTAACAGCCTCTCATCCCATGTATTGGCCTTGATACAGAGGTTTGATGGATTGCATTGGGCATGGAAGTAGTTACTGGCATTCTTTTGCATTTGCAATAAAGCCTGTTAATGCCAGGGAACAAATGCTTCATAATACATAATAAACACTGGCTTAATGACACCACTGACAGCTAGGTTCCAAAGAATGACTTCACATTGGACAAGGACACCTACTTTGTCCATACTGAGTTAGAATTTTTATTTTTTATAATTAGGGAGTGGTGCTTAGGACAGGGTTTTTGTTTTTGTTTTGTTTTTTGACTGCCATTCTCAGAATCCTAGAGGTTTCTGGGAATTGTAGTCCAGAAAAGAAAAACACCCCAAGTTCTGTTCCTGCTTGCAAAGAACCAATGGAGCAATTACTTGGGTTCTGGTCAGTGATAGTAAGTCTCCCTCCTCCTTATGTGTTAGGCTTGAAAGTATCTGGTAAGTCCACCCTCTTCTGTATGGATTCCTGCTGGAAAGGGAAAAGGCAGGGCACAAGTAAAGTGGATAGAGGGACACTCTGGTATTTCTCCCTCTCACAAAATACCAGAACTAGGCGACATACACTCAAATTGAGGGCTGGGAGAGTGAGAACATACAGAAGAATTTTTTTTTTTACCCAGTGTGTTGTTAGTCTGTGGAACTCCCTGGCATAGGATGTGGAGATGGCATCTGGCCTGGATGCCTTCAAAAGGGGATTGAACAGATTCCTGGAGGAAAAGTCCATCACAGGTTACAAACCATGATGGAGACATGTAATCTCCAGGCTTAAAACCAGGGTACTTCAAGGACCAGATGCAGGGGAGTGATATTTACTCAGGAGACAGATATCTAGTCTCGTGCCCTCCCAGACACATCTGGTGGGGCCACTGTGAGATACCTTTGGCCTGATCCAGCATGGCTCTTCTTATGTTCTTATGGCAGACGGTGTGGTATGATAACTGGCTTGAAAGAAAGCCTTTCAAAATCTTCCCCCAAGGGGTCCTCTCAGAATCAAGGCAGATAGAAAGAATGATCATCTTCCTCTCCACAGCAAGAGCAACCATGGCAACAGGAACAACATGCTGCTTCCAGCCTGAAGTGGCAGCAGAATGTAGGCCATGCTTGGTTGACATGACTATCCCTCTTACACATGTAAGTGCCTTGTATCCCATTCAGGCATGAAAAGTGATAAGGCTTAAATCAACATCTCAAGTAGGCCAGTGTGACACACAGAAGTATGAGATCCAAGTACAGTGTTGTGGATTGGCTGCCAGTCTAACTAGGTTTTGAGAGTGTCAACAAGCATGTGGATAAAGGAGATCCCATTTGCATTGTTTATCTGGACTTTCAGAATGCTTTTGACAAGGTAACACACCAAAGGCTCTTGAATAAACTTACCACTCATGGAATAAAGGGTCAGGTCTTGTCCTGGATCAGCAACTGGCTAAGGGAGGGGAAACAGAGGGTAGCACTAAATGAACACTTCTCCAAGTGGAGGGAGGTAATGAGTGGGGTCCCCCAAGGTTCAATACTGGGACCCCTGCTTTTCAACCTCTTCGTAATTGATCTAGAAGTAGGAGTAAATAGCAAGGTAGCCAAATTTGCCAACAACACTAAATTATACAGGGTATTAAAAACTGAGAGAGATTCTGAGGAGCCCCAGAGGGATCCCTTGACACTGGGGTAGGGAGCAAACCAGTGGCAAATGAACTTCAACATTAATAAGTGCATTGTGGTACTCCCACAATCCTTTGCCATTGGAAATACTGGCTTGGAATTCTGGGAGTTGTGGTCCAAAACATCAGGAGGGCCGAAGTTTGGGCAGGTCTGCTTTAGAACATTTCAACTTGATTTTCCAATATGGGACATTCTTTGCAGGGCCAGTAAAGAGGACCAGAACCACCATGAGTTGTGCTCATGAAGCTTTGTATATCCTGCTGCTGCCATCCAGCAGCCTGTTCCTTCAGGCTGTAGTTGGGGGCAATAATGGTTGGCTCCTCCCTAGGCCAGTGGTGGTGAACCTTCAGCACTCCAGATGTTTTGGACCACAACTCCCACAGTCCTTTGTCAGAAGAGGAAGCAGGAAACCCTGAGGGTAGACCCTGGTATTCCGATCAGTCTATTAGAGTTACTAGTTTGAACCCATTTATTAACCTTGAAGGCGAATATGTCAAGTTTGTTGTTAATACAGTATGTCTATTTTGAAGATATTTACTGAAATGAAGCTGCCAGTTATATTTTTAATTCAGAAACTTTATTGGCTGACAATCCTGGTTGGGCTTGAAGTGAACCCCTCACACAACTAATTTACAGCAATGGGCAATATATGATTTATCATATTTTCATTTTAACTGTATATACTTGAGTGTAAGTCGACCAGAGTATAAGCCGAGCCCCCTAATTTTGCCTTTTAGAAGTGGGAAAATTGATTGACTCGAGAATAACCTGAGTCAATGTTTCCCTCCGCTGCCTTCCCCAAGTTGGTGCTGGCAGCGGCTGCTGCCGCCACCACAGTGATTCACCTTCCCTTCCTCCTCCTCCTGCTCTTCTTCTGATGGGGGGAGGGAAGCAGCGGGTTTTTCTCTCCCAAAGCAAGTGCAGATGGTGGACATTGGCACTTGTTTTGGGAGAGAAAAAAGTTTTAAAAAACCACCGCTTCTCCCTCTATGTGTCCGATGGTGGTGGTGGTGGGGGGAGAAGCAGCGGGTTTTTTAAACTTTTTTTTCTCTCCCGAAGCAAGCATCGATGGCGGACATCAGCTCTTCCTTTAGGAGAGAAAAAAAGAGCTTTAAAAACTGCTGCTTCTCTCCCCACCCAATCAACCTACTGTCTTCACTCAAGTATAAGTAAACAAAAAATTAAGGTGGAAAAACTCGACTTATATTTGAGTATATACAGTACTCATCATCCCAATCTCAAGTCAAGTTTTGCCTTTTTACATGCCAGGTTTTGAGATCAGTTACTGATCTTGAAGCTACTCTGGAAACTTTTATTAGGTGAAGAGTGCCACACCTGTCTTGTCTGTACATACAATTTGTGGTGATGTCCTTGCCCATAATACTGGTTGAATCTCTCTGCAGTGCAGCATCATTGATATTCTCTTGAGTAATTGTGTGGTTTTGGATGGAAAGTCTAAGGGCAGATGTGTAAGAGAGTAAACTATAGGCTCCAATTAAAAGCAAGCTCTCACTTGGTATTTTCTTTACCACCTAGGGCTTTCAAAATGCATGCTCCTTTCTATGGCAGTGTTTAGTCAACTCACTCTGTGTAAAATACTGTACCAGTTCCCCATTTGCAAATGACTACACCCTATTGTTCTTTTTGCCGCCAGAGGTGAATCATGATCGAATGTTGTTATCATAATGGGTATTCTTTGTACGTCAGAGTGATCAAAAATAGAAAGCTACGTTAGAACAGACCTAATTGTACAGGTGGGGAAGGAGTGTTTTAGTTGCGTAGGCTTTACATCAAATGATCCAACAAAGGAACAGGAATAGAATTTAAAAGTTAGAAAGAAAATGAACTTCCAAACCACAATTACTGAAAATCTACTGATCATTATGTAGTTTTATAAACATTAGGGAGATACTTCAGATGTTAGTAAATCTAAAACTGAATTGAACTGATTTAAATATATTCAGCGGTCATCTCACGCCACGTGGAGATCATTCGACCACATGATATCCATATCTGAGCGCTCAAGAAGATTCAGTAGCAACCCTGCTGCAGAGGCACAGGTAGACAATGGGCCTCCAAAAATGGACACATTTGTCTCCAAGCTTTTCAGATAATGGAATCATCAGAATTGGGGGGTGTGTGTGTGTGTGTGTGTGTGTGTGTGTGTGTGTGTGTGTGTGTGTGTGGAAAAGTGTTGGTGATAGAGGCCCCTGTAATTGGCAGTTTTGGCTTCTAATTCAAGTGTATGGTTTTATGTGGTTCTCTAACCCCAGTGCTTTGGAGGAGGTAAGTCAGAATCATATTTAGTGCAACCATTGTGGCTTTTTGGGAAATCTCTCCCAGCAGCAGCCACCATGTTGAATGTGTTTTGTTGCATTCTGTTGGACTTGGGTATTTGTGGCATTGGATATCCAGCTTGCTTGCTGGATATCCAAGTCCTTTTGCCTCTGCCGTTGTATGCTCCACGTCCATTGTTCAGCCATATCTTTTTGTACTTTCTGTGACTTTGCTTCCAGTTGAACAGAAAAACAAAACAAAAAAAAAATAGTCTCACTTTCTTCACGTTTCCAGGGAAGAAGTTTTCAGGAGCAGTTCTAATGTGGTTTCGTTTCATGCCCTCCTGAGGAAAAGGTCACTGAAGATTCATGGCTTCCTTGTGCACATGTATTATTTGCATTTACACAAGCACCCCATGAAGTCCTCTCTAGCCCATACTTGTACGCAGGGACAGAACTCATACTTTTTCCTGTCTTTCTTCAACCTGCTTCCCCCACCTTGAACCCAAACCCTGTCTGAACATGAACTGTGTGTCTGATTCAGAAGGCATGCCTTGAATTAATTTTAAGAGCACTAAGAGGGAATGGCTGAAATGCAGGTGAAATCAGAGTTTGGAAAAGTTAATTTTTTTTTGTTGCTGGAGTAGAGGTACCAGCATATGGCTTTCCAAGTATAGTACTAGGTGAAACAACCACCAACCAGTGACTGTGGAAAGAGAACCCAGGGGACCTTTATTTTTCGTTGTTATGGTTAGTTCCCTGGGAAACATTTTCAGTACAAAAAGATGGTTTCATTTTGTTTGCAAGAGACAAGTTTTAGGAGGGTGGTGAAAGACTGGGAAGACAGCAATGCCCTGGGGAGGACAAGAGAGATTGGACAGAGATGCTAAAGGCTAGCTTATTGAAGAGGAGATGGAAACAAGTGATGGATGCAAATGGAGAGGGGTCAGGAAGGATGTTGCATGGTCTGCACAGAGCTCCTTTGAGATTTCCTTTCATGCTTTGATTACATACAATCATTGTTGTGCTGACTTTACAATTACAGTCCTGTTGTGCTGACTGTTAAATTCCAGATTACTCTGTGTGCACAATGCAGCATAGATTAAGTAGCACCAGTTGAATATTAAAAAGCCCAGCACAATGCATAAAGCACCTTGTTAGCATTTTGCAAGGACAGAGCTGATAACGATCCAACCATGAAGAACTCATAAGGGCTCTTTACCCCAAGCTGTTATTATTACCATGTTGGGAAGCTAGCTTCATGGTGAGATCACAGGATGGGACAGCTGGTGAAATTTAGATATCTGTTCTGACCAAATATTCTTTTTATAAGCTTTCAGCCTCATTAAACCCACAGATGTGCAGGCCAAAGACACAATAAGGTGGAACATACTATTATGATGTCCAAATATGGCTTCTGTGTTCAGCTGGATGGCTTAGTTAATGCCCATTAATGCAGTTGGCCTTGCTGTGCAGGATTATAGAGCAGCGTTAAAATGTGCTATTTAAATTGGATGTGCGCACAGCAAGAAAAAGAAGGAGTCTAGAACAGAGAGACTCCATTCTGAGATTGCTATTGATAATCCCTTTCCTCCATGCCTACACAAGTAACATAAAACATTGGCAAGCCTCACTGGCAGTCTTAACATACTGTTAAAATGACTGGCATTGTAATGATGATTTCCAGTTTTACCATAGGAAAAACATCCCTTATTGGAATTGTCCAATTTTTTTTAGCAGTGTTCAGACTTGAGGTTGCCATGTCCAGGTGTCGCTATGGGTGATGTTGATCGATAAACGTGGATGGAAGTTCACATTTTTAAACATATTTGCTTAAATATATTTTTATATCAAAATGTGTGGGTTTTTTCCTTTCCTTTTTTAAAAATATGCGGTTAGTTCAAACTGAAGTCAAAAATTCAACACATGCAAAAGCTAACAGTCCTATCTGCATATCAGTCTGAAAGGCGTAGATAAGCTTGATTCCTAAAAGATTTTGAAAATTGCATTTTGCTTTAAAAACCAAAATCCCATTGCAGGAAACAGTGTTCATCAGGGCAATCACAGAAACCATTTCTGCTCTTCTCCAGGTGGCTGTTACTTGTGCAACCAGTCATGCAATGAATTGCACAGTCAGGGATGACCAAGTGCACAACAGGCAGCTGTAAAAGACACCTCCCACCACCTGCACAATTGTCTTTCTACAACTGTTCACATCTGTAGAATTCAGGCAAATCTATGGTATTAGGGGGAAAAGAAAAAGTAAAAAAAAAAAGAGAGAGAGAGTGAGACAGGTTCAGGACTACAGTGCCTGGCCTCATCTGTGTGTCTTCTGGAAAGCATTGGGAGTGCCAATGCTGTATGACAATTACCACAATATTCAGCAAATGAGTTATTGGCTTGTTTGAATACGACACAACCAGACCATTACTTTGCTTTTATTGCTGATGATGTTTTATGCCTGTCATTTTGAAATTTAAAATGGATTGTTCTGAAATTTAAAAGCTTTCTCACCAATGCCCAGAAGTATCAATCAGGGATAGGGAAGTATTTCCTAATTAAATATGAAATACAAAATTTCTCGAGTTATGAGATGACTCATAGATCAGTAACTGAGTCCTGGGAAATTCTTCAGTGATAATGGCCAAAAGTAGACCAGTGAAAGCTCCCAGCTATTTTTATTGTCTTCAGCATGCAGGCTTTCTTAGTGGGTAACAAATTGCTCTTCAAGGGAACAGGCTACAGGTCACAAAGAAATACATGGACCTGTTTATTGTGTCAGTAATCCTAACAATATTTAGCAAAACAGAACAGAGAGATGATCCAATCTACTGGATGGATAGACTTGTGCAGTGAAGGGGGAATTCCTTGAGACTTAAAGCATTAAAACAAAATGAAGGAGGGAGGCAGGGGCCATTGGCCTCGATGAGCCACATTGAGGAGAGGTGTGAATGTGTGTACGTGAGACGTGGCATGTCTTTGGGAGGACTGGGACAATACAAGAACTTCCCTCCCTTCATTTCAGATGCAGCTAAGAACATCCAAGCTCCGAGCCTCAACTAAGAAACTGCCTGGCTCCCCCCCCATCTTGCCAAGGATCTTACATCTAAGAAATAACTCCTGCCAAATTCATCTTTTGCCATGTTATAAAACCTATTGGTACTTCTCTGAGCAAGGGGGTTTCGCCCCCGAAATATTAGCAACATTTTTGTTAATTTTTTAGTAGCCTAAAGGTATCACCTGTTCCATTTTTGTATTTAGACTAAAAATGGGCACTTGGCTTATACACGGAATTAAGCTGAGGGGAGAACTGCATGGTCGTAAAACTGTAATTTTGGGTTAGGAAAGTGAAGGTTGTCTTATATATTGGGGCATCTTATAGATGGAAAAATATGGTGCATTTTTGTATGCAGGTTTCCATATGAATCATCTTTTAATTTTCATTATGGATGTTGACTGCATATTTGAAGCACATGTTTTTCTTTGAAAGCTGAATTGTAACTTGGGCTAGGATGTCTCTAGGTGTAACAACTGTCAAGTGATGCATCCGCTCTACTTAGAAATATTCTCTTTCAGTCCAGGAAAATACCTTATCTATTTTTATTATACACATACCTTGTCTGTTATACATATACTTTTTAGTGCTCATTGCAGTTTGCAATTTTCATAAAAGGATAAAAAGAAGTGAAACCAAATTTAAATATAAAATGAAGCAAAACCAACTCTATGGTGAAAACCATTAAAATCAACTAAAACTTTAAAACTACTAACATCAACAAAGCATTTAGGGAAAAACTTGAGAGACAGCCCATGAAGGAAATTCTTAACTAATGAAAGCCTCTGTGTATCCCAGCAGGATCTTTATTCTCTTCTGGAATAATGCAAATTAGTTTGCTTTGTTTGGTAATTGGTTTTTGGGATACCTTTGAGGTTGGATCCTTCAAACATGAAAGACTGCCTCCGGCACCTCTTTCAGCTAATTATGGGCCGTCTCTAATGTATGTTTGTGTCCTGCATCTCTGATGTTTTGTTTTAACATTAATAGCATGAAAGTTTAACAAGAATAATTTATGTTGGGTCAGGAAGATTGCTTGGTGCCTTTGAGAGTGCTCAGAGGTTTAAACCAAGAATAGAGATGTGCACAAATTGTGTTTATTTCTTTTGTAATTCAGATTTATGAATTTTTCTGATGAATTGACAAATTGATTTGCAAATTTGTTTTTGAGTTTAAAATGATCAAAAAAGTAGCCCCAAGGCACGTAGAGAGAAGCTTCTACTGACCCTCTTCAATAATCCCTGCATATTTGGCTTGGAGAAATTCAATCTTCACCAAACTTGGACAGATTGTAGAAGAGTCCGAGGAAGCTCCTCTGCATGTTTGATGTCCCTACATGCCTTGGGAGACATTTTATAGCCCAAATGAATTAACAAATTAAAAATTGCAAAAAGTTCATTGATTCATATTCACTGGGGGGCATAGATATGAATTAATATGAATCAACAAATTAGAGATCTTTGACAAATTTTGCAATTCAGTTTTTAATTGGTGCACCATGCAAGAGCTGTTCTAACATCAGTTACCGACATCTTTCTGGTAGTATCAGAACCTCAAATTTCTGTGATACAGGCTGGTAGAATGTTATCCCTTTGGTGACCACTTTTTTTGCTAGCATTTTATGGACCAGTTTTGATTCCTTTGGTTGGAAGCAGTAAAGCAAATTAAGACATATTTGCTACTCTTTGTATAAAAACACAGTTCATAGGATAGGTCTCTGTGTTTGCATAAATATTTGTGCTTCCACTTTTTTTGAGGGTATGGTGAGCACCTGAAATGCGAAAACTGCAGGGGAATTTACTTTATGATGTTTTTGGCATTTCTCTGCACTCGTTCCAATAGATTGCAGAATGCCTAGTAGCTCATGGTCCTACCTAGGGTTTGCTGTAACTAACTCAAAAATGGTTTGTAGCACACAAATCAGTTTAAACCACATGAAAGGGGAATTCCCATGTAAAGTAAATTCATTTCAGCTTGGTTTTTTTGGGGGGGAAGAAAGTGTTGTTCATGACCTATTTTGTTTCAAGGTTTCAAACTGAAAATCATGCCTTAGCCTGCCTGACAATGATAGTGATGCACAGCTTGCTTTTGCTAGATTACATCTCTGTCATGAGTTTAGAATGATTCTGCCTTCATTCTCTTCAGGTTTTATCACTTCATTAGATTAATTTCTCAGCCCTTTTGAGACTGGCACAACTATTGTATTACAGACAGAAGAAAAAAATATTTGGATTAAATCTTGAAAGGCATTTGTGTCCTCTTGAGTCAATGCACCCTGTTTTCAGCAATCTCTTCAACCTTTGGCCGCCCTCAGTGTTATGCCACGTTCTCTTCCAGAATGTTCCTGAGACATCAAAGTGGCTATTTCACCACAGGCAGGGAAACATGGGATTTAAGTGGGCAAAAATCAAGTGCCCCACTTAAGCAAATGGAGAGACTTTCTGCACAAGTAATCACTGAATAGGAAGAGATACTAGAGATATATTTATATCCAAAAGAAAACACCTTTTTCCAGACCAGTCACTTACTGGTCTCCATGCAGCACCAGGCTCTGATGTTATTGTCACCAAGCCAATTCCAGAAATAGCTTGTGTGGCCCTTCCTTGCCTCCCCACACAGCCGGCCACTTTGCTACAGGTTGGGACAGAGAGTTACCCTGCCCTGCCAACATGTGTTTGGCAGAGCAGAGGGGCAGAGATGGGCTGGCTGGACTGCTTCCACAACTGGCATGTCGACCTCTGGATATAAATACAGTATGAAGCACCCCTTTCGAATAAAAACCCTTCCAGAGAAGCCAATATACTCTGATGTAAATCGGCCCTAAATTTACATTACAATGCTGCTCTTGTAATGACTTGTTTACTTATAATAACAGTATCAGGGAGAGTGTTGGAACCCAGAGGGCTTCTGCAGATGGTAGCAATGGAATTAATCTTGCATCAAATTCCCGGAGTGCCACTGTTTCCAGCTGCCCTCTGCTTTGCACAAAGCATCACTTTAAACTTAGATTTCTGCCAGAAGTTCAAACTACCAAATGCCTCTAAATCATTTCTCTATCTACTTCCTACTAGTACTGCTCTGGCTAAGAAACTCATGCTTGCCACTGCTAGAGAACACTGCAAGGCAATCAAGATATCCTTTAAAACACACACACAAAAAATTCCACCCTTCACGGTGGTTTTTTTTTATGATGGACGGTGTTACACTCCCTCTGAAAATACAGGTGTGCAGCCTTTAGGTTACAGTGATATACAGTGAATTAATTCATTCCAAATGAAATTATGTTAAGCAAATTTTCCTTTATACAAATTCCCATAGGAATGCATTGAAAACGGAGTAATCCCATTTTTATGTTGTACGGATTCTCTCCATAGGCAATTATGTTAAGCAAATTTCACCTATCTCTGGAATTTTTTATGTTGTACAGATTTTATGTTATACAAGCTGTTTTGTTATACAAGGGTCCACTGTACTTCTGGATTCATTTCTAAGCCTGGATGCCCAGGTTTCTGCACAGACCAGTTAAATGTAGTACACCCACTGCACCTGTTAACAAAGAGGTCTGATCTGGGCAAGTTCATCTCAGATGAATTACTGTAACATATTCTACATGGGGCTGCTTTTGGAAAGAGTTTGGAAAGTTCAGTGGGTCTAAAACATTGCAGCCGCATTGTTAACTTGGGCTGGTTACTGGGATCATATAACTCCTGTTACATTACCTCCACTGGCTGCTGATGTTTCTAGGCATAATTGAAGGTGCTGGCTTTAACCTAGAAAGCCCCAAATGGCTTGGATCCAACCTGTCTCAAGGACTTTGACTGCCTATGAGCTTGCATGGAAATTAATATAATCAGGGGAGGCCTTTCTCTTCAGGCAGGCTTTCCCTTAGCAATTAGCTGCATGAGGAGGAGTATTGTTTTATTAAATGGAGTATTGTTTTCAGTGTGTTTTGGGTGTTGATTTTTAAAACCATTTTATTGCGGTATTTGCTTTTTAAAAAGTCTGTATTTGTGCTCTTTTTAGATTTTAAATATTGTCTCTTAATGATGGATAGCAGTTGGCTTGCGTGCTTTTAAAAGAGAAATATAGACTGGAACAATGAGAACATCACATTATATTCCTGAAGCAAAATGCCTGTATTTCTATCATTCTACTGGTTGTGGGTCATGAAGAATGGTTCTCCAGAGATATCATCAACTCCATTATGAATCAACTGATTACAATGGAATAGATCCTGCTGATGAATATCCTGGTGCACTGTGTGTATAAGTCTAAATGCTGTTGTTCTTGATCTATAGCTCTTTAGCTCTTTTAAACCAACGGGATGACATCTTCTTGCAGATGTTGTATTATGAATGCAATTATTAAACCAACAGCTCCTTGCAGATGTTGTATTATGAATACTGCATTGCAGAACTTAGTACTCCAGGGAAGTAAAATTCCTTCGCCAGACAATTTCCACCACAGATCAATGGAAGACCTTTTCCTCTCCAAATCCTCACTTACTTGGTGCATCCGTTCACTGCTGAATCATCAGCTCAAGGGGATTTTCATGTAGTCCCAGCCCTCTGCCAGCATTTAATGAAACAGATTGGCAATGCTGTGTGGGCCTAGAACAATGCAAAGGAATTTTGAGAACGGCATCTTTTTAGAAATCAGTGCTATGAATGTACAGCAAATGGGCAGAAGCCTTTAAATGATGAAAGCCTCTGATCATTTGAGATATTCTCCGCTCGGGACATTAGGCAGACGAAGAGACTATTTCTCTTCTGTCAATGTGGTGATGACACATAGGCATTTACATGACTCATTTCATTCCTAAGCCCAGTGAATCATGTCGGCATTATCCATAGCTCTTTCAGTCACACACTTTTCATTGTTCTGCAAATCATGTCCTTAGTTTAAATTTTAAGGTACAAAAGAAATGGACTGGTGCAGAAACCACACCAAATTGACTGAAGCCTCCTAGTTTGTACCCTTCTCTTTTTTCCACAGAAGCTCTAAAAGATGATAAAATAAAGGTAACAGTAAGAACTCCAGCTTGGCCTCATATTTAGTTACTTGAGGTGAATAACAGTATGGTACCCACTCCCTCATCCACATGTGAAAGCTGACTGGACTGGTAGCCCAGTCTTTCTTTGACACTGGGATGGTGTCCTCCACCATGTCTTAGACCACCAGCTGACTTAGGGGTTGCAGGACAGGTTACAAAACATACACAGTTCTCTTTTCCAATACGACGGGATGAAGATTTTGTGAGGAACGTAGGTGCAGTTTTCCAACACCTGCCATTTACCCCATGTTCTAACATCAGCTACCGACATCTCTCTGATAGTATTAGAACCTTAAGTTTGCAGCAATACAGGATGGTAGGAGGTTGTCCCTTTGGTGACCACTTTTTTGCTGGCATTTTATGGACCAGTTGTGATTCCTTTGGTTGAAAGCAGTAAAGCAAATGTGTTTATTGCTCTTTCCCTCCAGTTGGGCAACATATGCCAAACACATCTTACTCTTTTGCAATTAGGAAATATTTGCAATTCTTTTACATGATTTCTGCACTTCCTCCTGAAACACTTCTACATTTTCTAGAACTTATGCCAATGTCTCTGTAGGTTTTGCTGTATTTTCTTAGTGACATGATTATATGTCAGGACATAGTTAATACGGCTTTTAGGGACTCTTGTTTGTTTGTTTAGATCATTATGTCGGGTGTTAATGGCCAGGGAAGCTGTATACAAAGGCATATATAAAACCTCCGGATTGTAACAATTATTTGAGGGCTGATAGCTCCTTTCCCAGGTTTCTATGTCAAAATTTCCCTTATGGTCATTTTTTTCAGGATGAAGCAGGACTGCACCAAGAGGCAGGGCTTTGAATAGAAATCTCTAATATTGAGAAATCAGTTAAGGGACAGAGGCTGCCCATGTGAGATCATAGATAATAATTTTGCTATGGCCATTTAAAAGAACAAGAAACCTAGGAGGTATGTTAGCAAAGAGTGAATTTAAAGACAAAACACCACCGCAAATCCCAGGCATTCTACCTGGCTCTTCCCCTCCCAAGGGACATCATCCCTGTGGACATTATGCCTATTGTAGAAACACCTGTAGTAGGACAGGATTTAATTATCCACAGAATTGCAAGATATATACCCTGAAGAAATTCACCAGCTGTAATACCAAGGGACTGGCCGATGCCGTAGGTTGCGCTTGCAGCAAACTGTATAGAGGGAAGATGTCCAGATTGCTTAACATAAGGATAGGAGAACACCTGGGTAATTTAAGAACTAGGCAACTGGATCATCCTCTTGTCTGCCACTTGATAGACTTTAACCACAATGTAAGAGATTTTAAATTCTGGGCTTTAGATGTATTTCCCACAATGTATGAGAAAAGAAGTTGACTGGCTTCTCAGGTTAAATGCAACATCAACTTTTGGTCTAAACAAGAAAAATTTGTTTGGCTGTTGGTATAACACAGCCCCAACTGCTTCACCCATTATCTAGCTATCCTTGGCTCACCTACCAGCTGAGAATAAGGAGGTGTCATCCCTCTTTTGTATCTGCGCTCTGGATCTATGTTGAATCTGGCACAGACCAAAGGAGAAGTTAAGATTCTAAAAGCTTGTATGTGTCTTAAATGCTGTCATTTACCTATACTAGGAGTTTGTTGATCTTATTATGTGCATATTCATTATTAATTTATGCTGTTTACTATATACATAGGTGAGAGAAAAATGGACTGTAACTGTTCCTAGACAGTTGTTTTTAAATGGTTTAAAATGCATTTCTATCTTTGTCTTATGCTTACCTCCCGAAGAAGGCCTCAGCTGAAATGCATTGAGCCTGAGCTTCTCAGAATGTAAAAAAATGGCTGGCTCCGCCACATATTTGTGTAGGCGGAGCCCCTTTGCCGGCCAGGACGGGGCGGCGTGAGACTTGGAAGCCGGTCTCGTGGGGCTGGCGGGCGGTGCGAGACGTCCGGTCCTATTTAAGGCCGCGCCCCCCCCCAGCCCGGCCTCTTTCGTAACCTTGGCGCCCCCGTGGGGCTCTGCACTCGCCCAAACAAATCTTCAGGGGGAGGTCCCGGCCCGACCTCCCGGACCCTTATGATTTCCGCACTGTGGTCGCCTCCTCCTTTGTGATGTGTATTTGGAATTAATTGGCGTTAAGTGATTAAACTAATTGGCTGATTTCTGTTTGGTTAATAAACCTTGGCCCTGTTCTACCCAGCACTGAGTCTCGTGTCGTTTCTCCGTCCTTGGGGGGCAAAGCTACTTTGGCAATATTTTCATGCATCTTGAGACAATCTCTCCCATTTATATTTTTGCCACCAGTGGATGTACCAGTTCCCACTGCTTCGTTCCTTCTACTCTGACCTCAGCTGTCTGCTCTCCGTTCGGGAGTGTTAATGGGGCTAGCTTTTGCCATGCTTTGTACCTGTGCAGCAATCCTTTGCTTATCTGTTCAGCAGCAAACACTTCTGAGTTCAGTGAGACTTACTTCCAGTAAGCATATAAGTAACTGGCAATGGCAAGAACAAGTTGTGAAACAGCTTTTTCTTTCTTTCTTCAAAGTAAAGCTGCTAAAATAAATACAAACATCTCTAATTTTTAAAATTATGATCCTTGTTTCAAACTTCAGATGGCCCAGAACTCCTTTCCTACCCTTTCAAAAAAAAAAAACACCATACAAAAAGTAAACAAACAAAGAAAAAACCACAAACCACACATTGTAGATAAGCGGGGTATAAATGCAATAAATAAATAAATAAATAAATAAATAAATAAAACAAAAAACCCAAGCAATCTCTTGCCTGTTTGTGTGTGAATAAATTATGTGTATGAGAGAAATTATTAGCCTGTGGTGCAAATGTAATCTAAGTAAGATGTTATGTATCAGCTCCTGCTAAACGATGATGATGATGATGATGTTGATGATGATGATGATGATGATGATGATGATGATGATGATGATGACGACGACGACGACAACGGCGGCGGCGGCGGCAGGGAGATATATGATGCATTGTATTATTTCATTGATGCATAGCTTGAAATATTTTGGCTTAAATCCGGTTGTTCCACTGAGTCTGTGGAAGCTATGTATGTACTGATTTTTTAATATATTCAGTGGTTCTATTCTTGCTTGGATATAAAGTCAGATTTCCATCTTTATATACAGCATAAAGGGATTTTAACTTGCAACATTTCCTTTATTAGAGTTTGCTACCATATTTGAAGATACTTGATTTCCATTAAGAAAGGTCACCCATTTCATTGCATGTATTGATTTATTAAGTTTCTATATATTCAATGGGTCTATTCTCACTTGGACGTAAAGTCAGATTTCAGTCTTTATAAGTAAGAGGATTCAAACATTTCCTATGTTGTAGTTTGCAACAGTACTTCATGCTATTTGATTTCCGTTAAGGAAGGTCATCCATTTTATTCCACGTACTGATTTCTCAAGTTTTAATATATTCAATTGGTCTCTTTTTGCTTGACATATAGTCATAGTTCAGTCTTTATACGTAAAAGGATTTTTACATTTCCTCTGTTGTAATTTGCAACAGTACATGAAGATACTTAATTTCCACTAATGAAGGTCATCCATTTCATTGTATATATTCAGGGTTCAGATGAGCTAGCGCCTCATTGCTTTCCAGATGGAAAGCTGATTAAAGTATGCCATAAACTTGTTTTCTGGACTTATCTCAAAAATGAATTCTACATCAAAATGATTTGGCTGAATGGTATACTAATGATGCAGAAGTACCCTGTTGGTTTTTTTTTTAAAGTCTGCACAATGATACATGGGATGCAGAGCTGAGAATAGGAAATGGCTGTATGGTATAAATTCCATTTGCTGTTCCAAGGACACTCACATCACTAACACAATGGCTCATTGTTGATATTTTTGAAAAATTGCTTTGGAACATGCAGGGAAAATGTAAGAAGATTGGTACAGAGCAGCCTTTTCTGGGCATTCATTGTATTAATGTTTTCTTGAGCTTTGGCAGAAAAGCATGGGTCAACTGGGCAAAAGTGGATAGACACAAAATTCTAAAGTGCAACAGCTTAATTACAGATGTATTTTCTCATCCCTGCAACGTAATCCAGGTTAAATCAGAGGGTTTCCTCTCATGGGTACCATGCCCATAGTAAATGACAAATCTGAAGACATCTACTGGAAATCAGAGCAGAAAACAAAACCACACGTATGTATTGACATAGTAAGGGGTTGACTCCATTGACATGTAATATGAGAAATGCTATAAGATTGTCCTGATCCACATTTTTCCCATCAACCACATGATATAAAACAGCCCAGTGCAAAAAAATAAAATAAAAAAGGCACCTTCCCCTTCCCCTCTCTCATTGTGAGGGAGGGCAACCTGGAGCCAGCCCTGCACCATTCATCCCTCATTCTCCAATGAAGGTAGAGGATCTGCTCTCTAAGCCAGGGGGCAATCTCTGGTTTTTTGTCTTCATTTTTCAGATCAAAAGAGAGGGATGGAAAATGAAGCCATTCATCCATTTTAAAAAAAAAAGCTTATTAAGGTAGTTCTCCTATAGCCTGTCGTCCTGTAAAACAGGAGAATTATGCCAACAAGCTGCAAATAAAACTTTTCCCAATTTCCTCCTCTCTCCTGTTGTCTTAAATCAACATATACCCCAAAACTGAATTGCCCTGTGTGACTTCACAGTGATTCAATTCACATTTTTCTCATTGTGTAGTTGCACCACTAGCTATGTTGTGGTGCATTTATCTTACCTACAGAAGTAAACGCAAAGGAAATATAAAAACAGTAGGTCATGGGAATACTAAATAAAGTTTGATGAGGAATATAATATTAACTATCTGTAGGTAACATCTTGATATGCTTTATGGTTCTTTGTTTTAAGTTAGTGTTACCTTTGTGCAGAATCAGAGATGTGTGAAATGCATGCTGTCAAGGTAATCTTTTGGTCTGCACATCACCTAAATGGGTTAATGCACTTACCCAAAATGGGGCCTTCTATATAGACTACAACCCCATTCGTTCTTAGCCAGTCTAGCCGCTATCAAAGATTATTGGAGCTGTAGTCCAAAAAATTATTCAGGGCACTTTTTTGAGAAAGGCTGGTTTAAAGTAACTTGTTAAAAGCTGAAGATATTGGACACATTGATAGCCACAGATGATGCAAGAAAGTAATGAATAGCTCCAGATTTTAAGGGTAATCAGTCACCTGGCTGAGCAAGGAACCTAGTTTTTATGAATCTGTCATATTTCTGAATTTATAGCTGAAGAAGGGATTAATGCACTCTGTTATAAAGTTGTGTATGGGTGCAGAGGGCTAACTCAATTAGTTCCAATAGAAAAAACCATGGAAGCAGTAAGACTTACAACACAGTTGACTCAACAAATTTAATTCATTCAGTGTGTTGACTCAAGTTAGGACTCATTATTGCATTTAGGTTATGGCACACCTTCTGCATCTAAGAGAGGAAAATGAGAATCTGGAATGGCACAAGCATCTTAATAACAGATTGGATCCAATAGGTCTACACATCATGTATGGCAACAGCTGGGTATTTTCTTTCAAACTTGTAGCTGGATGCATGCTTTATGTGGCATTAGATTAACTTCATGATCAAATATTAAAAGACACATCATAAAAGTACAGAAACATTTCTGACTATACAGAATACTGGACGTAAAGGGGAGCTTCTGGACAAGCTGTGCTCAAGGCATGGTGGCGGCAACTCATTGCTACCTTAAATTTTGGGCAGTCACAAGGACTGACTTCAACTTCAGCTGGCGTGATTACTTAGACAGTACTACAATTGTACAGAACAGGATGAAACATTTAACTCAATCCTACATTTTATTTCTGTTGGTCTAAGCAAACTGTGACAAAATTAATTAGCAAGGGTGAGTCCATAAAAATAAAAGGGGGTGACAATGATTTGGATTGCCCCTTGGAATGGATGGATGGATGGATGGATGAGCAATATGTCATCCATCATTCAGCAACGCTCTCTGAGCTGGACAGGCCTTACTGTTTTCCTCCTCTTTCATACAGTGCAAGTTGCCAGACTTACACACAATCTCTTCTCCCCCTCCACCCAGCAAGCTGTCAACATGTTGTTCTACCTTGTTAAGAACACATTCTGCAACAGCTGATTCTTTCAACATGCAGTTGGGGTTGGGCTCATTCGTCTTGCTGACAGGCTACTCTCATGCCAGGTAAAACAGCCAAGCAAGCAAAATGGAAGCCCCATGTGGAAAGAAAGCAAGTATGTGATGGGGTGGGGTTGTGGGGGAAGGATGTTAAATATAACCACCCCTAATAGCCATGGTGAATAGGGACTTGTGCATTTGATAAAAATACTGGGCCAAATGTTTGCCTGTTTAAAAATCTCGCTGTGTAACAAGTGCATACGTTTCTTGTGCTTATAAAATGGGAAGCAACCACAATGCAGATATTAAAGTCATTTGTTATTTCTGACAGATGGTAAACACCTTAATTTCCATTTTCTACAGTAGTTATTCATCAAATGCTGAACTTGGAAATAACTAGTCGCAAATAGCTAGTTACTGGTACTTGTAATTAATCCTTTTTTTCAAATATAAGGGTGCACCTACACTGAAAAATATTGCTTCAATTTGGTTTGTAACCTGTATTGCATTTGAAATCACAGTCAGTGCTCACACAGGAGCTATGGATAGATTCAGAAGTTCACCACTCATACTGGATGCAATGCAATGCAATTTGCATTCCAGTCCATCCTCCCATTTTTTCCTTCCTTCCTTCCTTCCTTCCTTCCTTCCTTCCTTCCTTCCTTCCTTCCTTCCTTCCTTCCTTCCTTCCTTCCTTCCTTCCTTCCTCTAGTTCCATCTTCACCGATCCTTCCTTCCTTTGTTCCTGTTTCTGTTTATCTGAACTAAATGCTCCAAACTGTGGCTCAGATAGTTAGTCCAACTCACTGAGCTATTGAACCAGCCATAGGTTTTCCAACAAACAACAATTCATCCGCCCATCCACTCTGTTAGTTCAGTGAAGCACATAAAGTTGGTGATTTACATGCTGCGGGCAGAGCAGAATGCAAACAAGCAGTAGTCAGAACTGTTTCCCATTCATGACCAACTGTTATGAACACACGAGCTCGTACACATACGCAAAGTCATGAAAGAGAACCGTAAGACCTCCAGCAAGCTTTCATACTGAGCTTATAAATCGAGGGCTTTATGAAAGTTGACCAAGTTTTTCCACTGTACAGAGGCACTGAGGCACCTTTCTTCCTGTAAGCTGCCAGGGAACGGTGGTGCTCGAGATGTGTGTACTTTGCACTTTGATCAATAGAGCAGTATTTGGTGGAGGGGAGGGAAGCCACGTTACATCAAACTGTTAATCAATCTGTGCTGTGATCTACCGATACACACGCTTGAGCACTAGACTAATTTGTTGGAGGAATTGACACAGGAACAACGGAAGGGAAAAGGACCTCTGGGACACGTACATATTCCAGCCCCTTTGGAAACAGAACAAACAAACAATTCTCGCAGCATTCAGGCAGCACATTCAGCATCAAGGCTTATCAAACTCTTTTGAAATTAAAATTTTAAATGCAGCTACTGCTAATAAGAGCTGCTCCATGGGAGATTTGTACGATAAATCTGCTTCCTACGCTTCCTCCTCAAAGTTTGACAGAGGCAGAACAAGATGGATAGACACAGTGAGAGATGTAAATGTTTAAACAAACAAAGGCCGTCTTACTTTGGGCACATCGTGAGAAGGTGGATTCTCTGGAAGAGGCAACAATGGTGGCAAAGGTGGAAAGCAGCATGAAAAGAGGAAGACCAAATGTGAGATAAACTGACTCTCTAAACGAAGCCACAAGGTTGAGTTTACAAAAGCTGAGCAGGGCAGCGGAGGACAAGATATTTGGGAGATTACTCATAATTTGGGGCAACTTGATGCCACATAATGACAAAACCAACAATAAACAAATATACACTATACACCAGGACCCCCATATCCACTGATTCATTATCCACTAATTCAGTTATCCAGAATTGGCAGAGGAAAAAAATTAAATAAATAATTCAGCAGCTGCAAAGCAAGCTACTGTCGCAAGACAGCAGCCATAAAGTAAGCTACTGTCACAAAACAGTAGTTTGGGTTTTTGGTGTTCTCTGTTATCCACGGTTTGTGTTACCCATGGGAAGGCCTGGAACCAATCCCCCATGGATACTGGGGTCCTCCTGCAATTGTCTATTCAGGAGTGAGTCACTTCAGTCCAGTTTTGCACCATGCCACACAAGTGTTGTGTGGGCACTGCACAATCCCCTGTCCCAACTTCTCTATGTTCTTGCCTATTCCCTGGTTGAAACACACCTCCCTCTTCCCCTCCTGAGTGGGCAGTCATGCTGAGGAGGTGGAGAGGGAAGTGTGTTTCACCCAGGGAATGAGTAAGCATGAAGAGGAGATGCTGGAGTGTGTGGTGCTCATGGATACACCTCTGTGGGTACTGTGCTGAACTATGCTGAATCACCATAGTGGGGTTTGTGCCCATCTCTAACATTGGCTGAAATTCTCCAGTCACAAAAGAATTCTCCTGTATTCAAGCAGCCGTGTTTCACTTAATTAGTTTTTTTTTATCTTCCAACTTCGCTTGAAAGTGATTTCCAGAGGGGCCAGACAGAGTCTTGCCCTGGTGTGAGACATTCAGCAACATGTATTGTTGTTGATCTCCATAGGTTTAGTCTAGTCTCTTATGGTTTCATCATATTTAGAGGAAAGCTTGCTTTGATTCTAGGAAACTGGATGAGTTTGGTGCTATATCTCTTCCCTTCCTCCCTCACAGCCCGACTCACCTCTTCCTCCTCTGCTGCCAGCATCTTGGCAGCCTGCCAGGCAACATCTGAGTGCCATCTCAAGATGGCGGTGGCAATATTGAGGAGGAGGAGGAGGAGGAGGAGAGCCAGACCATAAGGGAGGGAGGGATGCCCCTGGCCTGCGCTGCTGTTACCCTTGGCAGGGTGACAGAGGTGACAGAGCAAGCCATTGCTCACAAAGTGAAGCATAATAATTGTTAACACTTTTACTTGTCTTCTGAAATACTTGTAAACCAAGGTACTCATAAACCGAGGTACCATTGTATCTTATTTCTTTTTTAAAAATTGAATAATAAAAAGAAAATACAAATATTTTTTAAAAATCAAAATTATACAAGCTAATTGGAAAACAAACAATACAAGAAATTATTAACTTCTGCACCCTCACCAATAGGGCCATTATATGTTGAAAATCAACATTATATTATTGTTTTGTTGATTAACATCCTAATAATGTTGCCCCCTGCTCTTTTCAGAAATAAATTGAGTCCTTGCTAGGAGTATAGACAATTTTTTAAAGATCAGTGTTCGACCTGGAATGATACTCAAATACTTTGGGGTAGGCCAATGTTCCAAAATACTGCCTTCCAAGCTAACTCAGAGCTTTCTGTCTGCTTCTCTATTCTCTAAGTGGAAAGCACAAGCCTATATTTTTAAATTATTCGAATTTGGCAGGCTGTTTCTATAATATGAGGAAAGATCTTCAAATGCAGAGGTTAGCTGGTGCTCCAATGGACTCAAAGATTTTCACCCTGGACTGTCAAGGCAAGATCATCAACATAGATGAAAATCATGGGATATGGGAACATTGATTGATCATTTGTGTAAATGTGGGGTTCCTTTGATTTGTCCAGGAACTTGGCCGCCTTTGATATTCAACAAAGAGTCTTGGAGTAGAACAGTGACCATTTCTGTTAGCCAAGAAGTACAGCTCTTTGAGCAGCAACAAGCTGATATTGGTGGGCAGTATCATAAGCCATTATTGTACAAGACTGACAAATGCTCCTTCAGTTATCTGATGTATTTCAAAACCATCTTCTACATGGTGGATTAGCTCTAAAATGCAGCTCTAAATGCCTGGCCTAAAATCTGCCTGCTGTGGAACTAGAAGAGGTTAAGTTTTAGGAGCTAGACCATTTAATATATAGTAACTTGTTGATACACTTTATATAAGTGGCATTGTAGGGATATTGGCCTATAGCTTTGGGGATCAGATGGTTGTTTGCCTGGTCACAATATACTGGTTACAGTATATAGAAGTTGAGTCATGGCAACTGGACTCTTTTTCTTTTAACAAGAAAAGAAGTCCAGTTGCTATGACTCAATGTCCAGATAACCTCACCTGGATGACTAAGAATCTTTACAGAGATACTGCTTACAGCTGTAATTTGTCTTTCGTCTTCTCCCGTGTCATTGGAATTTGTTTGCTCATGCAACTGCCATTTGGTTGTATTGTCTCCAGAATGTTTATTTTGCTTGATCTAGATAACATTCAGACCTGTGTCTTTGCCATTCATAATGTTCTTATGGCATCCTCCAATTCCGCCAATATGAAGGTGGTAGAAAGTTGATTGGCTTCACTCTGAATATCCTTGAGATGTTTTAATTTTATTATTAATTGGTTGGTCTTCCCTGCCAGGAGCAGTTGGCTATTTGGTTCAATAAAAAGGAGTGTAGGAATGAAACCAAACCATGGAAAGAATTGAGCTCCTGGTAAAACAAGGCAGCTCGTTTGGAAGAATATGGCAGATGTTAGAGGCTGGAGTAATATTTGAATGAGAAAATGATATGGGAGGAGTGATTACCATATGCACACCGTTACAGACTACGAAAGCAGCAATCTTTCAAGAACAAGGAGAACAATTCTGTGGGGGGAATCCATGCAGTTAGTCTTTATTTATTATTGCAGTCGACACCACCAAGACCATCATTTTATTCATTGCATATTTTCCTGCAAATTATAAATGTCAACCACCCTGTTTTAGAAAATGAAACTGCAGTGCTATACTAGAACCAACAAGTAATGACTTATAAAGCCCTCAGTTCTAAAGTCAGAATAAACTAAAAAGAAAAACACACCTTATGGAAGTTTCAGTCAGTCCTATCTACAGGCAACCTCTTAAGTATACAAAGTGCAAATATTGCAATGTACCAAGTATTAAAGCAACAAATATTGAAAATATATGGAAGGAAGATCAGGTTATCCTAACTCTAACCCTAAACCTGCACTAATTTCAGGAAATGGAATTGTTCCAGAATCTTTGGCTTCCAGTTTAAAATAATTGTCAGTAGCTGCTGATTTGATTCCTGAAAGTGAAAAACCCCTGAAATCAAACAAATATACAATGATTTTTTGGCCAGGAAACTCTGGCCAAAAAGGGTCTCACCCTGCAGGTCAGTGGATCTTGACCATAGGTTTAGCCTAGTCTCTTATGGTTTCAGCACTGGATGAACACCCTTGAGAGTGACATGAAGTTGTCCCGGGTTCACCTGGACCTAGCCCATGACTGCACCAATTGGAGGACCAAACTAATAACATTGGACCCCACTACCAAGTGGGATAAACACTAAGAAAAAGAAGATGAAGAAGATACATATGACTGTGAGCCCACATCTGTAGATGCAGCTAGTTGATTACTTACTTAGAAACAATGCTTCCAAGTAATGAAGTATGTCTTCTTGTAAAAGCATACTATTTCTCTTAGCTGTACACTTATGGGATTAATCATTAGAAAGTAACTCCTGGCTATCTTTGGAAGGTCTGATTTCTGTTACACATCGTACATACAAAGATCACTTTACTAGTGTGAAAGCACTGAGAGTAATTACTAGCGTGAAGTAACTGAGAGTAACATTCAGAGCGCTATTTTCTCTAAATGTTTGCTGTTACCTCCCAGAGTTTGCAAATTAATTTATTTTGTTTTGGGATTGGCTTCCAGGACTTTTCCAGGGTTCCTCACTATGAAAAGCTATCTCATGATGCAACCAGATGCATATTTGTCCTGTGCTTTGTTCTACTTTGGGGACAGCTTGGTTTGCTCTTTCTTCCAGTGACCATACGATACACAGGCAATTGCAAACCAGCCTGTCTCTTTTCCTTGTTTATTTTCACTTTTAAAAGGTTCCTGTCAGGGGCGACTCTCTCTCTCTCTCTCTCTCTCTCTGTGTGTGTGTGTGTGTGTGTGTGTGTGTGTGTGTGTGTGTGTGTGTGTGTGTGTGTAGGATTGTTCCATTTTGCTTTCATTCCAGCATGCATGGTCACTGGAGTCAAACTAAAGCAGATGGCTTCAGCTGTCCCATTGCTTAAGCCACTTCAAGAAATTGAAAACATCCTCAGCCCTCCCCTGTGGAAGGGAAGCAGCAGATGATGCAAAGGCATTTTTAAAAAGTTCTTGCAAACCAGTACTAAATTAGTTGATTGTCTAGCCAATTAAGTGCTGTGCCACTAAGATTTCTTTTTTAAATTCAAACAAAAAAAGCTTCTTCCCACTCCCATGTTTATTGCATGGCTCTTTGAATGTAAATTGATAAGACTTATAACAGCAGATTCCCTGTGTAGTCCTTGGAAGTTGGGAACTATTCTGTGGCATAGAAAAAGTAAAGCAGTGTCATACAAACAAGCCCTTTATAAAATACTGTACCTTACTTTTTTTGTCTCATGAATTTTCAGTATACCTTTGAAAACAGACAAAGTCCTTAGGACCCAATATTAAAGATAAGTAGGATCTAATTATGCCTTGTGTTGAAGAAGTATCACTCTTTCAAAAATTATTGGAAATGTGAATAACTTCCCCAATTGAACTGTTGAAGAATCTCAAAGTAGGTAGCACATAATTATGCAGATTAGAGTGTTACTGGCTTGACAAGGTTAATACCATAGCTTGATGAATGCTATTAACAATAATACAGTAACAATAAAAAACCTCTGTCAGAATTCATCTGTATATTTATAAAATATCCACTCTGACTTTATTTAATCTGCATGCATCCCATGGTTTCCTAAAATCATAATTTCTAACAGGATAGGGGTCACATGCAAGTTGTTATTAATGACATTTTTCAAAATCAAGAATAATTAAGACACATAATAAGAGACTGAAAGTACAGAATTTCACCTCTGATCAGGAAAGGAACCACAGGAAGGAGAAAAATAGATGGTTTGAAAAAACAAGGAGACTGGTTTGAATGTAATGTTTATGGATGTTGTTTAGCAGTGGCACATCCAAAGCACTAATTATGTCCCACATCTGGTTAGGAAAAAAACAGTAGGAGGAAAATTAAGAATGGGTTGTTTTGAGGTCGCAAAGCTGGGATCTAGATTTAATAGGTTTTACACCTTAGGTCTTGCTAAGCAGCCTTACAGTGCAATCTGAGACATGTCTACTACAATACATTAGTAGTGGTATGTACGTTTGGATAAATATACTGTATTTGAGAGATAAAAGAAATCACTCTATCATACTAATATCTTCTGGGTGTTTCCAAGCAGAGCTGCTGCTGACAATAGCCAAACAAACAGGAGCAAGTCAGCACTGGTAAGTTTCTGGGGGTGCTTGAAGTTGGAGTAGATCTGCTTCAGAGGCCCGTGCGCTGTTAGATTTCAAGTAAACAACAAAGGAAGAAAATATGCTTACTAGATAGAAAGGTAGTAAAAGTGAATTTTTTTGAGGCCCAGAATATTGCACTTGTTAAAATGGAGTCAGAGGGAACAGCTGTAGTTACCTGCAACACTTGTGCCATGTTTTTCACCTTGCCAAAGTGCGTGAACTACACTTGCCACTACTAGAAGATCTGGAGGCAAGCATATTAATTAAAGAGCTTGAGCTGTTCTTGGATAGAGCGGAGCAGACTATCCTGAACAAAGAAGAGACAGGGCACAGTTCTGGGAAAGAAGTCACTTCACCAACTCAGGAGGTAGATGCATGGGGGAATGTGACTCAAAGAAGTAGAAGGGCAAGGGATCACTCTGAGAGTCTGAAATTACAGAATCATTTTGAGGCTCTTTCCCTCATCACACCTCATGAGGAATGCACAGAGGAACAACTGGGGATCTCTCCCCCATCAAACTTGATGAGATACAGGAAGACAAACAACAGGAAGAAACTGAAGATCTATCCCTTAATATAGTTGATCAGATGCATGTAGATTAACAGGATGCAGAAGAGAGGCTCCTTTTACTAGGTCAGTGATGGCGAACCTATGGCATGGGTGCCAAAGGTGGCACTCGGAGTCCTTTCTGTGGGCATCCGACATCGCCCCTTCATAGCCACCTGTATACCAGGTTAAATTGCTGTATTGGCACTTTGCAAAAAAAAAAATAGTGAGTTTTGAATTGCAACTGGCTACGTGACAGGAACCGGAGGGTAGCACTAAATGGACACTTCTCCAAGTGGAGGGAGGTAAAGATTGGGGTCCCCCAAGGTTCAGTACTGGGACCCCTGCTTTTCAACCTGTTCATAAATGATCTAAAAGTACGAGTAAATAGCGAGGTAGGCAAATTTGCCAACATAACTAAATTATACAGGGGAGTAAAAACTGAGAGAGATTGTGAGGTGCTGCGGAGGAATCTCTTGGCACTGTGGGAGTGGGCAAACCAGTGGCAAATGAGCTTCAACATTAGTAAGTGCAGAGTGATGCACATTAGGGCAAAAACCCCAATTACATTTATAAACTGAACTCTCTGCAACAAACCAGGAAAGGGGCCTTGGTGTCCTGGTGGACAGCTCAATGAAGGTGTCAACCCAGTGTGCCGCTGCAGTGAAAAAAGCAACTCAGTGCTAGGGATCATTAGGAAGGGTATAGAAAATTAGTCAGCAAGTGTAATTTTGCCTCTTTATAAATCTATGGTGAGGCCCCATCTGGAATACTGTGTACAGTTCTGGTCACTATACCTCCAGAAGGATATCATGGAAATGGAAAAAGTGCAGAGGAGGGCAAGCAGAATGATTAGGGGATTGGAACACCTTCCTTACCATCTGAGGCTGAAACGGCTGGGCCTCTTCAGTCTTGAATGACGGCATCTAAGAGGTGACCTGATTGAAGTTTATAAAATCATACATGATGTGGACAAAGTAGATAAGGAGAAACTGTTTTCCCTATCGCACAACGCTGGAACTAGGGGGCACTCCATGAAACATTTGGATGCTACATCTCAAACGAATAAGAGAAAGTACTTTTTCACCCAGAGAATCACTGGTCCATGGAACTCCCTGCCAAAAGAAGTGATCGCTGTCAGCCTTGACAGACTTAAGAAAGGATTAGGCGAGTTCATGGGAAATAAGGTTATCAGTGGCTAATTATGGATGCCTAAGGGCAACCTCTGAGTTGGAGAGATAGGCAGGGTATCTCTCAATGCCATTTGCAGGGAATCCTAAGCAGGTGAAGACATCTGCTTGGGAATATCCTGAAGCAAATGGTGAGCCACTGCGTGAGACAGAATGCTGCACTGGATGGGCTGTGGCCTGTTCCAGCAAGGCTATTCCTATGTTCTTATGTTCTTATAATAAACAGAGTGGCAGACTAGGACTCAGATCTAAGCTCAATTCTCTGTTTCACTATGGAAACTCACTGGGGCTGGAACTGGTAATTTGCTCCTAAAACATCTCACTTGAAAGCTTTATTAGGGTTGCTTTAATTTGGCTTTAACTTGATAGTGCATATCAACCAATTGCACTCCAAGCTGCGATTACCCTGTTCCATTCTTCCCACCAAAGATATAGTACCATGAGGAATCTGACTTGGATCCTAGGCTCAAGTAGCTGGTCTGAGGTTGACATAACCTTCAGTCATTCTGAGGTTAATAAAATGGGTACCTGGCTCACTGGGTGGTGGCAGCAATGTGTCGCTTGCAAAATTAAATTGTAAACCACCCAGAGAGAGAGTTTTAAGCACTATGGATGCTTTAAGCAGAATACTTAGGTTTGCTTTTTCTTTTAACTGCTGGAGAGCCACAAATACAGGTAAACCTAAAATTTATTTATCTGTTACATCAACTCTTCTCCTTTTACTTGGGTCACAGGGTATTTAAATACATAACCCAGTATGAGAGATTTCCTAGGTATCAGTAAATGCTGAAGCAACCGTAGAACTACCTGTAAAAATGACCCAAATCACTTTTGGGGAATGATTTCTGTTCCTAAGGCATTATTCAGTGACATGCACTAATTTAGAGATGGGCATGACTCAAAAAAATGGTGTTTCGTTTGTCGTTTGGTCGTTTAGGGGTCTGTTTCGGTTTGTTTTTGTTTTCGTGACTTTTTTGCAAAAAAATTCATTTTTGTTTCGTTAGGTAACGAAACAAAAAAACAAAAACGAAAATGAAAAATTGCTGTTTCGTTAGCATTCTTTTTAGTTCAATGCATCTGCTACAACGAAAACGAAAAACATGGCAAATTTGGTTGTTTCATTTTCGTTTTGTTTTTTTAAAAAATTTCATTTCATTTTCGTTGCATAACGAAACGAAAAAACAAAAACAAAAATGAAAAATCGCTCATTTCGTGCCCATCTCTATGCACTATCATTCATATCTTTCCTTTCTCAGCTTAAATCTGCTCTGTCAGCTAAGGTCTACTGGGACAGTTTTTATGGTGGGCATTTTTCAACTGAAGATCCCATTGAGCAGTTCTTCCTCTGAGGGCATGCACTAAAGAAAAGAGGGTGATTAAATAAGTGAAATGATGCCAATGGTGAGGGAAAAAATGAAGCTCCATTTATTTATATGCTAATTTACATCCTTCTAAGTCACCCTGCTCAGCAGGGTGTCAAGGGTCATATACTTGAGCATAATTTTGTTCATTAAAAATGTCATTGCCAGTTTTAAAGTGTTGATTTGGAAGCGTGTCATCAGAAAGCAAAAAAAGCTGTTAATTGAAGATATCAAAGAAAGCTAATGACAGTATCGCATTGTTCAGGACAAATACTTAGAGAAATGGCCCTTGACGGATCAAATGGCCCTTGACTGATGAATTGCCCTTTGAAAGACAGGTCAGATCACCCACTGAGTTTGTTCTGGAAACATGAACAGGTTGGACTGGTGTACTGTCTGAGATCTTGATGAGAGAGAGAGAGAGAGAGAGAGAGAGAGAGAGAGAGAGAGAGAGAGAGAGAGAGAGAGAGAGAGAGAGAGAGAGAGAGAGAGAGAGCTATGGGTGGGTAGGGCTAGTGTACACTTTGGTTCTTGGCTTGAAAATGAACAGAATATAGCTCTCCAACTTTGTAAGTATGAAGCCTCCTCTTTTTGATGAGCAAAATGTTACCATGCAGCTGGCTGAATATGCTGCTACTTCTGGGCTTGGCTCACGATTGAAAACTGCAGCATCTGATACTGGATGACACTTCAGCATCCTCAGAAAGAAGGATCACACCAAGAAGAGAACAAAACAGGCTGCTGATCGGGAACTGAAAATGCTAGTTCTCGTATACAGATGCAAAACCGAAGATGATTTGTGTAATTCAAAAAGAATCGCTGTGGGTCTAACTTGAATGGAAAAGATGTTTCCTACGTGACTGATGTGTGTATGCTGGTTCAGCCTACCACCCACATACTGAGTGTGAAGATACAACTTCCAGGCCCTTAGCCTCCTACCTCCTGGTTCCATGTTTTCAAATTAGACTTGGATTGCCTATGAGGAGGTTATGCAAAGTATATGGACTTCTTCAATAGGCAGAAGCTGATTAACATAAAGGAACACGGAGGGAAAGCTGTGAATTATCACCTTCATAAATAAAGGCTGGGAAGCTAGATCATGGTGGCATTTACAGGACAGAGTGCACCCAGAGCTACCACCACTATTACACACTGTTGGACAAAAGCTTGGCCAAAGGTTTACATGTAGTGACTTGCCATATCTCCTCAACCTCAAGATGAGAAGGAGCGCCTCTTCGGAACACTTAACTGGGCAAGACTGTTGTGCCTGACCTTTGATCAAAGTTTAAAAGGGCACTTAAGAGGAACCTTAGTGCTTAGAAAGCAGCACCACCTTTCAGAAATCTAAGTATTAAGAATATTTTTCATTGATATAAACAACAGTTTTCATTGTCTCCTCTTGGCTGAGGAGATGAAAGGCTTGTGAAACCTAATTCAAACCCTTTTTGCACAGAATGTGAAACTATCTTTAGTAATGCCAAGTAATTACATATATAATCCTTATTCTTATCATTTTTGCAAATGTATTTTTATGTTGCTTTACAGGATGTTTTTTTAAAATAGCATTTAATCTTTTACTAAGCTCTTGCTATGATTTTTCCTTCAGCTTTGCTATGAGCACTGTAACATTTTAACACTTTTTCTTTAGGGTATTTTATGCATTTGTATTAATTAATTGTCACTTTCCGAAATGTCATCTTCACATTCAATTCCCCCCCCGCCCCCCAAATTCAGTCCACAACTTTCTCAGTATTACAAATCATTTCTTTTAAAGGAAAAACATGTTCTTTTTTTTTTAATTCTTCTCCAGAAGGGGGTTTCCTCACTATCTTCCCCAAGAAGACCCCGACTAGAATATTTTGTAGATGAGTAATGGCTGGAGATAGATCATCATCATCACCATCATCATCATCATCATCATCATCATCATCATCATCATCATCGTCATCATCGTCGTCGTCGTCATCGTCGTCGTCGTCGTCGTCGTCGTCGTCGTCGTCGTCGTCGTCGTCGTCGTCATTTACTAGCTTTAATGTATCTAAAATAACCATTCCCAAGTTCAGGAGAGCCTTCAACTTATGTTCTGCCCTCCAGATTCCTGGAAGGCAGATACCAGGGTCTGCTAGTTCATAGAAACCGTTCAGGATCATAGAATCATGATAGACGTGTTTGCCCTTGTGACGAGGAGACTATTGAAACTATTGATCATGTCCTCATGGAGTGTTCCCTTTATCGGGATATCCAGAGAACTCTTCTCCAATCTATCTTGCAGCAAACTCAGGGGAGGCCAAGGGAGTTTTGTGTTCTACACCTACTTGCAGATAAAAAGCCAGATGTAACTGTGGTGGTGGCTAAATTCTGTGCCGCAGAAATGAGGCATCGCTCATCCCTGCCCACTTCAGGTGGCAGGGCCAAATGATTAGCAATGGCCATTGTGTATTTATCCTTACCTCTTTATCATGTGAGTTGGAGGTGATCTAGAGCACGGGCATGGTCCCAGGCTGGAGAAAATGATTAAATGCTCAGATTCTAGACCTATTGAGTTGACTACTCTGTTCTTGGGCCTACTGGGCTGGGAAGATTTTACCTGCTTTGCCCTATGCTGTTGTGTTATGCTTGTTCTTGTGTGCATGCTTTTATTGCGCGCGCTCCCGCCGGCCAGTCGCCCACGTTGTTTTATATGCTTTTATTTTGGTTTTATGTGGAATGTATCGCCCAGCGCGCCCACCGAGCGCGCCGCCAGCAGCAGGAGCGAGAGCCCGGCGCCAGGCGCGCCGCCACCAGCCGCCCCCGCGCTTTTGTCTGGTCAGTGACCAAAATAAAGACCTATCAGTCTATCATCATCATCATCATCATCATCACCACCACCACTTCTACCACCACCACCACCACCACCACACAGAGCTAGAAAGGAACCTATGGATTACCAAATCCAACCCCTGTCAAGGAGGCATTGTGCGGAACCTAAGTCCCAACCTCTGCCCCAGAACTATCCTGCATTTCAGTTGTAGTATATAAAGAAAATACCTTGTCCTATTGAAGGAGCCCAGTGGTGCAGTGGTTAAGCTGCTGTACTGCAGCTAAAACTGAGCTTATGACCTAGGGTTCAATCCCAGGTAGCAGGCTAAAGGTTCACTCAGGCTTCCATCCTTCTGAGGTCAATAAAATGAGTACCCAGATTGCTGGGGGGGGGGGAATGTGTAGCCTGCATAATTGAATTGTAAATTGCCCAGAGAGTGCTTTAAGCGCTGTGGGGTGGTATATAAGCAGATCACTTGGCTTGGCTTGGCTTTAACCTGTACTTAAATTCTCCTGCAATACAGAAAGCAGGATCAGTCTTCTTACTTTGAAGTCATGCCAGGATGTATCTTCTGAAAATGCCATGTGGAGCCTGTTATTTTTAGCTTCCCCAGATCAGATTGGGATGGCAGTGCCAAAGAGAAAGAACTCACTACTGTATATTTCATGGATGCGGCTCTTCTTCTGGCAAGTGTTTTGAGCAGGCTTATCTCTTCATAGAGAGTGCTTCCCTCTGAACTGCTGTCACTCTGAATTGGCTGTGCTTGCCCTCACTGATGTTGATGCAGAACAACACAAACAGCATGAGTGTTATCTCTTCCTGTCTGAGAGGGTTAAAAAGGTACTCCCCTGCAAGGCATCAATGGCGAAGCATGAGATTGTGCTTTTAACTTGGTGTTGGGACAATCATCATCACCAAAAAGGAGGACATTTTTGCATTAAATTAGCAATTTTATGAACACGTGCAAATATATTTGCACGTGTTCATAAAACATTATTTATTTATTTATTTATTTATTTATTTATTTATTTATTATATTTACACCCCGCTTATCTTCCTTGCGGAACTCTAAGCGGCTTACAGTGAGCGACAAGCGCCAATAAACAAAAAATTACAATCAAGTGTAAAACAGCAAAATATAGAGTAAACAGTTAAAAACTCAAGAGCCCCCAGCGGGCCAAATTGGCATCATAAAAACTGAAGATCAAGCGAGCATGAAAAAACAGCACTAGGCAAATAATCAACTAAGCACAAACATTGGTCGCTTGGTCATAAGAAGATGGCGGGGAGGGAAAAAAGAAAAAAAAAGAAAATAAATTAGTTAGCGCTCGCCAAAGGCCTCTCGAAACAAATGAGTTTTTAAAGCTTTTCGAAAGGCCAGCAGGGACTCTGCAGAGCGCACTTCGCGCGTGGGATGGAGTTCCAAAGAGAAGGGGCTGCCACCGAGAAAGCCTGGTTCCAGGTGACCAATTTCCGGGCTTCTCGTGGGGTGGCAACCCAGAGCGAGTGCGCTCGCACCTGCCGAACAGGTCGGGCCGAGATGGATCGCTGGGCGATTCGCTCCGACAGGTAGTCCGGTCCCAAGCCATGGAGGGTTTTATAAACTAAAACCAAGACCTTGAATCTTATCCGGGCTGCAACGGGCAGCCAGTGCAGGCGGGCCAGGACTGGGGAGATGTGGTCGTACCGATGCACACCAGCCACCAACCTGGCCGCCGCATTCTGTACCTGCTGCAGTCTCTGGAGAAGAGTCAAGGGCAACCCCATGTAGAGGGCGTTACAGTAGTCCAGCCTCAAGACCACCAGCGCTTGAACCACTGTTCTCAGAGAGTCACCGTCCAGGTATGGGCGGATCTGGGCGATCTGGCGAAGATGGTAATATGCGGCCCTGGTCACCGATGCCACCTGGGGCTCCAAGGTAAGCGCCGGGTCCAGGACCACGCCCAGATTCCCCGCCCTCTCCACAGGCCGGAGGGAGACTCCCCCGAGACAGGGGAAGGGGCCACCGTACCCAGACGGAGAGCTCCCAAAGAACATGACCTCCGTCTTCTCGGGGTTGAGCTTAAGCCTGTTCGCCCCGGTCCAAGCCAGTACGGCATCCAGGCACCCATCAAGGATCCTCACAGCTTCCTCTGCAGAGGTGGAAAAGGAGAGATTTAGAGCTGCGTGTCATCAGCGTACTGATGACAGCACACTCCAAATCTCCTAATGACCTCAGCCAACGGCCTTACATAGATGTTAAACAGCACGGGGGACAGCGACGACCCCTGAGGGACTCCACAAGGGAGAACCCACGGGGCCGACAACTCCCCCCCCCATACTGAACATACTGGGGACGGCCCTCCAGGAAGGATCGGAGCCAACTGCGAGCAGTGCCCCGGATTCCGACCTCAGAGAGCCGATCCAGCAGGATACCGTGGTCGACGGTATTGAAGGCCACTGACAGATCCAGGAGGACCAACAGGGTAGAGCAACCCCTGTCGGCCGCCCGGATCAGGTCATCTTGCAGGGCGACCAAAGCTGTTTCGGTCCCCCGACGGGGCCTGAAGCCTGACTGGCATGGATCGAGGCACTGCCGATCCTCAAGGTATGACTGCAGCCGGACCGCCGCCACCCTCTCGATAACCTTGCCCATGAACGGGACGTTAGCAATCGGACGGTAGTTACCTAGATCGTCCGACACCAGGCCGGGCTTCTTCAAGATGGGCTTAACCACCGTCTCCTTCAACCGGGAGGGAAAACTCCCTTCGGTGAAAGAGGCAGTGGCAATTACAGAAGCCCTGGCAGCTTTGATTAGCCAGGCAGGGCAAGGGTCGAAAGGAGTGGACGCCGGCCGGCAATGCGCCATAGCCCGAGAGGCCTCGACAGCAGAAACAGGTCCAAGCGCATCCAGCCGAGGCGACAAAGGTGGAGCAGCAACTGGGGGTGCCGGGGCAGTGCTACTGCAACCAGAGTCGAAGCCGGCCCGGATGGCCTCTATCTTAGATCGAAAAAAGGCTGCAAAGTTCTCACTACTGAAATCAGTAGGAGGAGGCCTGACCAGACTAGGATTGGAGAGGTCCCGAAGCATGCGGAAGAGCTCCGCCTGGCGGTTGGAGGCCTCTCCAATTCTCTGGGAGTAAAACGATGACTTGGCCTCCCAGATTGAGTTGGAATAGCGACTAGTCTGGGAATCAACAGCAGCCTTACTAATCACCGTCCGGGTTCTTCTCCAGCTGTGCTCTAGCCTTCTCCTCACCTGCCTCATTGCTCGGAGCTCCACCGTGAACCATGGTGAAGACCGAGCTTGGCACCGGAGAAGGCGCTTGGGGGCGATCCGGTCTTTGGTGTGGACAGCTGTTTCAAACCAATGGTTAGCCACAACCTCGGCCGGAGCGCCAGTCAGTCCACCAGGTATCTCCCCGAAGACCTCCTGGAACCGATTAGGGTCCATAAGTCTTCGAGGGCGGACCAACACAAGAGGTCGAGGGTCCCCGCGAGGAGGGCGCGATCGCCAGGGAGAAAGAAAGCAGGTTGTGGTCCGACCATGACACAGGTAGGGAGACAAAGTCCCCCACCTCCAGACTCGAAGTCCCCGACATGGAGGTAAACACCAGATCCAGGGTGTGACCTGACCTGTGAGTGGGACAAACAACATGCTGGGACAGACCCATGGAAGCCATGGATTCCATGAACTCCAGGGCTGCGCCGGAAAGTCCACCGCCAGCATGCACATTGAAGTCACACGCAACCAAAAGGCATGGGGACCTCAATAGCGCAGCCGTGATGAACTCCGAGAGCTCTGGTAGGGATTGTGCTGGGTTGCGGGGAGCACGGTAACCCAGCACAATGCCAAATCTGTCCCGCTGCCCCACTAACAGGTGAAGGCATTCCAACCCCTGGCTAACCAATGTCGAGGCCCTGCTAACATAAAAAGAGTCCCGATAGACGATGGCGACCCCCCTCCCTTCTGACCCCCCAGCCTTCCCACCCCCTGCACCAGATACCCAGGTGGGCAGAGCTGAGAGAGGGAAGCCCCCCCATCTTCGCCCACCCAGGTCTCGGTAATGAGGGCCAGGTCAGCCCGCCCGTCAAAGATGGCATCATATATGACGGGGATCTTATTGTGGACTGACCTGGCGTTTAGCAAGAGGCAGGAAAGGCCGGGGGCACTGGGGGAGTGACTCCCGGACACGTGGCGGAGAGCCGTGGGGTCAGAACGAGGGACAGGCACAAGATGCCTGACCCGTGTTCTTCTAATCCGACTAACCCGACGACTACAAGTGTACCGCCCATGGCCCGACACAGTTGGTATATGAGTCCCTGCGAGCATGGCGGCCCCTAAGGGGGAAAAGAAAAAAAAACTAAGAATCAATAAACAACTCTAAAATGCAATACAGTGTAAACCCTCTTAACAATCACAACCCACTATACTACCAGAGATTTACAACGAAACTATACAATTCAAAATAAGCAATAAGAATTACAATAATACAGTAAAAAGTAACAACTAAGTAAAAATGCATCCGCCAGAGAGAGAATGGAACCAACGGGGAAACTAGACAGGGGATATGGAACAGGGAGCTGGATGGACGGGAACATAGGGGAACCAAAGGGAAAGGAAAAAAGGGGGGTGCCCGTCTTGCCGTTCAGGTTAATGAAGGCGGCAGTACACCAGCAGCCGACCTGCTACCCGAGATGGTATCTTGCGGCTGCACGCCGGCGGCCGCCCTGCCTCCCGAGATGACAAACCGATGGGCGATCCACCGCCCAGGTTGGCAAATGGCGGCCGCCCGGGATGGTAGCGGCGGCAGTGGACCAGCCGGCGGCCGACCCGCCGCCGGAGATGGAAAGTTGGCCAAAGATGGCCGACAGCGGCCGTGCACCGGCGGCCGGTCTGCCGCCCGAGCTGGTAACCGGCGGCAGCGCACCGGCGGCCGCCCTGCCGCCCGAGATGGAAAGTCAGCCAGAGATGCCCGACAGCGGCCGTGCACTGGCGGCCGGTCTGCCGCCCGAGCTGGTAAAAGGCGGCAGCGCACCGGTGGCCGACCTGCCGCCCGAGATGGAAAGTCGGCGGCAATCCACCGGCGGCCGCCCCGCCGCCCGAGAAAATGAGCGGCAATACACCGGCGGCAATTCGCCGACGGCCGACCTGCCGCCCGAGCTGTAAGAACGAGGACGCCAACCAAAGCAGCGCCCGCTGATCCTCGCAAGGGGAGGCACCGCCAGAGAAGTGCCGGGCGCCGCCATGATGAGACCAGGCAAACAGCACCCCGGCGAAACGCCGGCAGTCGAGACGCTGCCCGAAGGGCCGAACCGGCAAGGCACCGGCAGGGCACGGCAGCCCCAGCAAGCCCGAGGGGACCGGCGGCAGGCCAGGAGGCGACCGCACGCCAGAGGGTAAGGCGAGATGAAAAACGCCACAATTCCCCACCGGGACCACATGGGACGGAGTGGCGGCCGGGCCAGCCACTCCCGAGCCCTCAGGACCATCGGGGGGACAATCCGCGTCGCCACGAGTCCTTCCCCGAACCACGGGGGAAACCCCTCAAGACGGGGGAACCCACCAAGACAGGTAAAGGAAGGAAAAAGGGGGGACTGAGGGAGTAAAAGGCAAGGGGAAAATGGGAAGGAGCACCCAGCGAGGCAAAAACTGGCCCGTTAAAGATGTTACCTGAGTCCAGTTCGCCAGCCGCCCGTCAGCCGGGAAAGCCACTGGGCCTCCCCTGAAGCCCCCATAACCCCGGACGAGCCTCCCTGCTGAAGCTCCGGTGGAGCAAAAAGAAAAAATTAAAAAAGAGACGATAAACCAGGCAGCGAAACCCCAGAAAACACAAAAAGGCTGGGGTGCAGAAGCGAAGGGAGAACGCTGCCGCCCGCCATCTTAACCTTGTTTTTTATTACTGCAATTATACAATATTGGTCAGCGTATTTCATAGACGGTGACTAGGGAACTACCTTGAGACACAGAGAAAGATGGCTGTACATCAAATACATAATTAAGGCATAGTGTTTTTAATGAAATCCCTTGCATTTTTTGCAGCTTACTGAAAATAAATACATGCAGAGGGGAAACAAACAAAATCTCTATACTTTTATTGAAACATCAAGCTAGGCAATAATCAGTTATTTCAGAGAAATGGTCTGAAGAGTGCTTTCAGGATGGCCTCTTCTGGGACATGCCTCACATCACATGATATGACAATTGATACAGGATTTCGGGCCATGCCATATACCGGTACTTCCTGCCACACACCAGTAGTTCTTTCTCTGTGTGTGGTTTGCTTCTTTTCTGACAGAATGACCTTGCTCTGAACCACTTTATTGAAAAAAATGTGTGTTGAGAGGTGATTAGATGCATTTATTAATCTCCCAGGGCTGCAACTGGGGAAGGAACGAGGTGGCATGTGCCCTGGGTACCATGCTAGGTGGTGTGCCAAAATGGCAAAGTACTATTTGTACTCACTATTACCCCACACATACCCTGCCGGATGGGGGGAGTCCACGTTTGCTATGGGTGGCATAGGGCACAGTTGTGGCCCTGACACCTCTACTGCACACCAAGATTTAACCTTGTGGATTCATTGCTTGTAGCCGAGCCTCAACTTCTAACTAAGGCCGTCACTTCACGAAGAACTTCTCTTCGCAGCGTGATTGCCTTCGCTATGAATTCGAAGGCGGTCACGTGGTAGTCACGTGGTCTCCATTCGCCCCCACCCCTCTTTCCGTGTCCTCACCGGGCGAGGTTTTAGGGTCGAATCCAGTAGTACTTCACGTGCTCCCTTCGCATTCGGAAGCTTACTTGCAACGTCCGGTTTCTGCTTTCTTTTATTTTTTTAAGAAAATTACCACGGCGTATCGATGCATCAATACCCGGCTGTCATTTGCGGTCAGAGGACTTGTGGGCGGCCATCGTGTTTCCCTGAAGCAGAGCGCTGGGTGGGTTGGTTTTTTTGGGGGGGGCGGGGCGGGGAGAGGCTTCTCTCAGCTTCATCGCCCTGTGTGCCCCGCCGCCGCTCTCTGGGTGGGGGCGCGCGCGGGGGTGTCTTGCGGCGGCGGCACCGACACCCCATCCCCCCTCCCTCTGCGCAGCCCTTCGCCATCCCTTGCCAGCGGAGGGGCTCTGCTCACGTCACCCGGGGACGCTTGCCCCCCCTCTGTTGCCCCTGCCCCGTTTACAGAAGGCAAGATCAAAAGAACGGGTTAACCGAAATATCTATGCATCGGCATTTCGGAGAAAAAGTAAGTTAAAAAATAAATAAATATACTTTTTAACTGGCCACACGTGAATTTGGATACGAAGCGGGATGCGAAGCGAGGGAGATTCCCGGCCTCCGGCAGGGGAATCTCTCGCCCCGCTTGGAGCACGGTTTAGGGGCGTGGTCGGGGCGTGGTCGGGGTGGCGCCGCATCCAAAATGGAGGATCGTGCGGACAAAACCGACCGATTCGCGCAGAAATCACGGCTCGCCGCGCAGCGAGAGGTTCGTGAAGTAACGGCCTAAGATGATTTTTGTGTGTTCTTTCCTTTGCCCTCTTCCACAACGTCTCTGCAAAAGCTACCTCGAGGAAGGGTTCTGCAGGACTCACAATGTAATCTGTTTTTGAGGTTTTATTTGTCTAATAAAGGTATTACCTGCTAGCTGCTATGGTATAGAAACAGGGGTGTTGGATTTAAATCCCTTCTCAGCCAGAGAAATATATTGGGGGTAGGTGCAATAGCCGCTTATACATCACCAACAAAGAGGATATGTGCACAAAAAAGGCAGCTTTTCAAATGGAAGATCATTTGCCCTAAAGGAGGACATATGGGTTCCTACCCATGTGCCCCCAAGCTGATTTGGTAGCCTGTCCCAAAAGGGTTTCAGCCCAAAATAGGATTTTTCATGGTGCAGTAGTTAAATACCTGTACTGCAACTAAAACTGTGCTCATGACCTGGTGTTCAATCTCAGGTAGCCAGCTCATGGTTGACTCAGCCTTCTGGCTTGCTGGGGGGTGGGGCAATTTGTAGCCTGCATAATTAAATTGTAAACTACCCAGGGAGTGCTTTAAGCACCATGGGGCAGTATATAAGCAGAACACTTTGCTTTGGGTAGGGAATAAAATAGGATAGGGAAACCCTATAAAACAGTCATGTTGTGTGCATTTTAGGTACTTGCAAACAAAGATATCATGCAATTTTTGTGAAACAAATATGCTTCTGGAAATTTTCTCATTGGAACACTGCTCCCCCCCCCCCATGGTTTTTACGGATGACAAAACAAAAAAGCAAACATGCTGCTATCTCGTTTCCCATGTTGAGCTGCCATGGGCAACAGGGACAACAGCCACGTTCATTTGCTGTGGTGTGATTTTAAACATTCATTTTATTTGTTTTATTTTATTTTTTGCAAAGTGGCATAGCGCTAGATCAGTATTACAGATGGGGGGGGGGAAGTATATTGGACTGCAAGCCCAAAGCCCATGGCCCAGGCATTAAATACTTGAAAAACTGCACAGATTAAATTTATTCCAACACAGGCAAGAACACATGCAAAAACAATTCAAAATAGTGTTCATAATCAAGTTAAAATAAACAAGTCCCTAGAGGGTATGTAAAAATTAACTATTGGGAACTTTCTGCTTTTAAAAATTAACTATTATCTTTAAAATTAATTTTATGCTTTAAAAATTAACTATTGGGAACTTTCTCACATGTAACATAGTTTTAAATACTGTTTGATCTATAGTAGTCCTGTTTGATTCAGGATGAAAGCTCTGTGATTGTAGTTATGAATATATATTTTTTAACCAGGGCAAGTTCAGAATGTTGGGCTGCTGTGTTTTTGACATTGGAGGTTGCTCTGTGCACTTTCTGGTCTTGAACACACTTTGAAAGGCTATTATGTGTCCTAAACTCTGTGGTAACACGAATGGAAATAAAACCTAAAATGAGCAGATACATTTTTAATGGTCATAAAATAAAAACAGAGCTTTTTCAGTACTGTCTTTCTCAGCAAAAGAGGGGGGAAGGGAATGAGGGAAAGAAAATGGGGCATTGTTTTGTTTTTGAACAGCAGTATCTTATTGAAGTCCTGACATTATGGATTCATATGAAAAATATTCTGAGCTGTAAATGAACTGTCATACTTCCTGGTCACCTTTGTAGACTTATTTTGGAAGCACCATATAAGATAATATGGACAGCTAATGTTCCCCTTCACACATTTTAGACACTAGCTGAACTTTCAAATCTCCATATGAGACATTGGATTGTGCAAAGCATTTTATAATCAATCATGTTTACAAAAATTCATTTTTCTTCTGGCAACCCATTCAATAATTAGCATCAATTTAACATTATAATTGTGTTTCAACCCATAAAACTAAACACAGCAGTTATATTGCAGTTGTGTCATCAAACTATTTTCATTTATTTATTTATTTATTTATTTATTTATTATTTATTTATTTATTTATTTATTTGATTCTATACCACTCATCTGGCAACATAGGCCACTCTGTGTAGTCTGTAACAAAAAAAAAGACACAAATATACAATAACTTTGCTTAAACTAAATTAACACATTCGACATAGCATGGACAATTAAAATGACACAGATAAGCTTATATGACACCTCTAACAGGTTTTTGATACACAATATGTGAGATGTTTAAGGAGCATTTTACCATTCGTGCCTCCCAGTATCTTTCCATGGCTGAGCAGTTTCTCTAACCCAGGTATCCCAAATCCTAATCCAATTTTCATAATCCTTATGCCAGTCCAATCCTTACGGCACTGGACTCTAATTGCAGGTCCACTGTCCTGTTGGTGTCTGGGAATGGCATGGCTCCATAGAAGCAGTAATATTTCATGGGGTGGGTAGTTCTTTGAGAGGTGCTCTCCATAGTGTCTAATGGGCATCTTATAAACCCTTGTGGCTCCCACGGAGTGTTGCTTCTTCCAGGCACATGTGTAGCTAATATAAGCTCCTTGGTGGACTTTTATATGCTGACGGCAGTTCCAAGAATTCTGCCTGGGAGAATTCCAGGCAAATTCTGAGAGCTGCATCCAAAAAATCCAAAAGTCTTATTCCCATTAGGCACTGCTTTACTGGAAGAAGAACTGGCACACAGCCCAGAACAGTTTTCCCTTAGCAGAATGCTACAGCATATGTACCATTCCACGCTACGTTGCTTCTCTAGCCATAGAATTAGCACATATCCTGTGCTGTGGATCAAAGCATGCATGATTGCGTTGACATTGTTTTGGTTTTATGCCAAATGGCAACAAATGGATAAAAGATAGAGGTGCATGGCTTACAGAAGACTTTAGTCATTAAGAAAAGACATCTACTTGCATTCAGTCCACTGCCATATACATTTCTGAATCCCAATGTATGTTGAGATAAACCTGGCATATCAACTTCTTTGATGCTTTTGATTTCTTAAAATTACATTTAGAATCAGAGATTGCACCTATTAATCATTCTCAAAATCAAACTAACTCATTTACAGTGCAACGTTTTTTATCCTCAAGTTCTCAAGGAGTTCTGATACTTTTACAATTTAATCCTTGCAAAAACTTGTGCATCTGTCCAGAAGTAATCTCTTCATTTTATAAAAGGGAGACTGAAGGATAAGGCTTTGCTTAATACTGGCCAGCGAGTTTGTAAATGCACCAACATCTTTAGCAGAGACTTCAAGCTTACCATTCATGCCATGTGGACTTTGTTCATATATGTGGGTCTAAAGAAGTGATGATTTATTAACTTCTTTTCTTTATATGTAAAACAGGAACATAAATGTGCTACTTTTGAAAACTGTTGTGAAACAAAAAGGAGAAAGAAGAGTTACCACTAGAGATGGGCACGAAATGAGCAATTTTTCGTTTTTGTTTTCGTTTTTTTGTTTCATTACGTAACGAAATGAAAAACGAATTTTGTCTCCAAAATGAAATGAAACGAACCGAAACAACAGAAATTTTGTCGTGCGTTTCGTTTTCGTTGCGGCAAATACATTGAACTGAAATGAATGCTAACGAAACAGCAATTTTTTGTTTTCGTTTTCATTTTGTTTTTTCATTTCATTACGTAATGAAACGAAAACAATTTTTTTGCAAAAAATTCACGTAAAACGAAAACGAACCAAAACGGACCCCCTAAACCAGTGCTCCCCAACCTTTTTATCCCCGTGGACCGGTAAATGTTAGATAATTTTTCCGTGGCCCGCTTGTTTTGTTTGGGTTGCTGTCACTGCAGACAACCCCGCTTCACACAGATAGGTTGCACAACCCCAGATCGCAACGTACTTTTGACACACACACACACACACACACACACACACATAGGAGAGCAGAACCCACATTCTCCCTTCCCCACCCCTTTCCAACAAGTCGCCTTCCCCCCCCCACTCCCCAGACGAGCTCAGGGGAAAGAGATCGCTCTTTTTCGCCTTCCCAATCTAGCCTGATCCCCATCCACCAAGACACACAGACACACACACATACACCCTGCAACTGACACGCCCGCAGACAAGATCAGCCCTGGCTCTTCTTCGTCCACCCCCACCCAGGATTAAAGAGGAAAAGGAGGCAGGGGGAGAAAAGCTCTCCCGAAGACACCCTTCTTCTTCTTCTTCTTAAGTCCTCCTTCCAGAAACAATGATGATGATGGGGATGCTGTCCAGAGAGGCTTTAGCCAGGCAGGCACACCACCACCACCACCACCACCCGGAAAGAAAGAAAGAAAAGAAGGAAGGGCCCCACCCCCACCCTACCCACCCCTTTCCTCGATGGGTCCTCACAGGTCGTCCTTCATCTTAACGCGACTCACACACGCACACACACAAACACACACACAATCCCTGCTTCTGTGAGCAGGCTCGTCCATGAAGGCGCCTCTCCCTGCAGCTGCCTCCTTTTCACAGTTAGTAAAAAAAAAAGAGGGTGACTCTCAGCCTTCCCCCCCACCCTCCCTCCTTCCCTTCCTCCCTTCCTTCTCTACCCGAAGTCAGTCGAGCTTCCTCTACTCTCCCCTCCCTCCTTCCCTCTTGCCTGCCATTAATTTCCGGCTTCCTCTTCTTATTTTTTCCTTCCTTCGGCTTCCTAGCTCAGGGGCAGCCACTCCCCAAAGCTTCCCTCCCCCCCGTCCTCGGCATTCTCCCCTCCTTTTCACCTTCTTTCTCCCCCCCCAACACACCCGTCCCCTGGCTCCGGCTCCGTCGCTCTCCTCCACCTCAGCCCAGCCACACGCTGAAAGGAACTAAATTTCTCCCCATCTCTCCCCCCTCCTCCTCCGGCGGGGCGGGACGGGGGTCCCCGAGTCGAGTGGGGAGCGCTGGCGGGAGGCACGCAGGGGGAGGGAGGGGTGGGGGGAGCGAGAAGGGTGGATCTGACGAGGGGTAAGGTGGAGAGGGGGTGGTGCCCCGACCTGCCCGCAGCCCCTTTTACCTGGAGTCACCTCCGATGGATGATCCCGGAGTCATCCATCGCTTCCCGGCGTGAAGAGGAGCTGGCCCCATCGACCCGCCGCCGCGCCTCCCACAAGGCCCCGGCGGCGGAGGAGGAGGGGCGGGCTGGCTGGCCGGCCGCAGAGGCAACAGCAGCAGTAGCAGCAACAGCAGCGCAAGGGCGGGGCTGCCCAGGTGGGCTGCACCCGGGTGGGTCGCCTCTCGCCTTTTGGGCTCTACTGCAGCGGAAGGGGGAGGGAGGCTGCTATTAGCCCGCTCGCCCCGCCGGGGCCCCTCTCTAGGCGCTGGCGGCGGAGGACCGGGCGGCCTGGGGCTTTGGGCTCGGCGCCGGGGCCGCGCGGCGCCCACCTTCGGCCTCTCCAGCCACCTGCATGGCCGAGGAGGCTGCAGGAGCTGGAAGGCGGCCCACGAGGAGGAGGAGGAGGAGGAGGAAGGCGGTGGGGCCGCTGCTCCTGCCCGCCAGCTCGCTTTCCGCGCCACGGGCGGGGCTGGGACACCCTCTGGCGGCGGCCAGCCCAGCCTGACCTTGGGGGACCGGCGAGCGGGCGGGCAGGGAGGGCTGCGGTGCCGGGTCGAGCCCAGCCTGGGTAAAGCGCCTTCTCCTGCGGCCTGCTTGCAGCCCCGGCAGCTTTTCCGGCCGCCGCAACAGCTGCGCCTGCCTGGGCTCGGCGTCTCCTCCAATTAGCTGGGGATGGGGGGGTGCGACACGAGGGGATCCGGGACGCCGCTCCCGCACGGCCTTGGGAGCAAAATAAGAAGGATGCCTCCTGACAAGGAGGATCTTTGCACCCCGCCTGGGGCGTGTGCGTGGGTGCCTGCGTGTGTGTATTGGGGGGGAGACAGGATCCTCCTCGGCGGCCCGGTGCCGATTGATCCGCGGACCGGGGGTTGGGGAACACCGCCCTAAACGACAAACGACAAACGAAACACCATTTTTTGAGTCGTGCCCATCTCTAGTTACCACCTCTGATCCTTAAAAAAGAGAGAGAATTTGCCACTGAGTAATCATTCCTCCTCAATCGACTCTAACTCAAGTAATTTCTTCACTGTTATTATAATGTTAAAATGACAGAAGTACATACTTTTGTAGAATGAGCCTTGGTTCATTCAGCAGCAGCAGCAGCAGCAGCAGCAGCAGCAGCAGCAACAACAACAACAACAGGGATGCCAGAATTGGGGGAAAAATGGAAAAACTAACAAAATATAGAGACCTGGCAATTGAAATATTTCGCTAGTGGATGAAATAGACTTCAGTGGTCCCTGCAGTCATTGGAGCGTTGGAAAAAACATCAAGAAGTTTTGCACAGTATTATAACCAGTTACATATCTCATAAATAAAATCATCAGAGCCACCTTAAAAATGGCATTGTTTGGTACAGCATACTTACTGTCCCAATTTTGAACAGATACTTAGGTATATTGATTAAAACTAATATCTGTTCTATCATATCAATCAATGCTTTACAATTTTGATTGACTGTGCCTGGCATTTTTGAATAATAATAAGAACCACCTTTGAATTCAGGGCTGGAAGGGACCCAAGGGACCATCAAGTCCAGCTTCTTTCAAGGAGACCCAGTGGGGAATTGAACTCTTCTGCACTCTGATACCATAGCCAGAGAGCTAAGCAACTGAGCAATCTAGCATCTTGCTTTGGCTCACCATGTCCTGATTGAGATCAACCTGATGATCAGAAAAGTTTCTTTCACAAAAGAGTGCTTTCCTCAGTTAAGACTTTTGTATGTTAATGAATATTTACAGTGGGGAGTTTTGCAAAAGGGAATCTACCTATCAAAACAAGAGTCAGCAGGCAGCCTATATCGATAGAAAAACATCCTCTGCAGAAGTTTCAGCAATGGTGCCGCTGTTGCCAAAGATGTTAAGCAACTTTCACAGAGACATATGACTCTGTTTAACTTTCCGTGCCTGTAGTTAGTGACTCAAGCTGCCTAAATGCCCTGAGCACATCCGATCTTGCCTGATTTCAGAAGCTAAGCAGAGTCAGCCCTGGTTAGTACTCGGATGGGCGACCACCAGGGAATACCAGGTGCTGTGGGCACTTGGGTGCTGTAGGCAAGCCACTCCAGTCTTCCTGCCAAGAAAACTCCATGGACACAGGATCATGACTGTTAATGACATCACACACACACACACACACACACACACACACACACACACACACACACACAGAGAGAGAGAGAGAGAGAGAGAGAGAGAGAGAGAGAGAGAGAGAGAGAGAGAGAGAGAGAGAGAGAGAGAGAGTTAGTGACTATCAGTACAGCCCCATGCAAGCGCCAGAGTTAGGATGCCAAGGTGATTTCCACAACATTTGGATCACATGCTCAATGACAGGCTATCACTCAGTTTGCTCCAACTCTCTTTCTCTCTCCTGTGACTTGAAAAGCTTTCATCATAAATATTACATTACAAATACCTACTGAGGCTTTGCAGGAACTGCAAGAAAGCATTTGCTATCACCATCAGAACGTATCCAGATTTACATGGAATTTACATAGAATTACATAGAATTAAATCCTACTGAACACTGTGGAATTTAGGTTTGCGTGGAAGACTATCGTGTGTGATTAACAGCTAGTTTGAGGAGGATCCACTTATCCACAGAACTGATTCAGAAACACAGCTGACCCAAATATATTTACAATCTATGGGGATGGAGGCAGGGTAACTATGCTAAACTTTCCACCCCCAAAAATGCATGTTGAACAAAGGGAGCTTTTACACGACCCCTAAAATCCGAGGCATAGGGCTCCCCGATCTGGAGCTTAAAAATGTTTTCCCACCAGCTCTGGACTTTTAAAAAAATTAAGTACACCACGCCTACCTAAGTGCGTCCCAGCGCATTTTTCAAGTACCTGGACTCCAGGAGGTAAAAAATCTTCCGATGTGGATTGTAAAGCTGTGAATGCCAGGATCCCTCACCTTCTCTTTGTTTTTTTGTCCCCGCCGCCTCTTTAAGAGACAGGAATCCTTACGGGGAGGTGAGCCTACATTTTTCCCCTCCTTTTTTTTCTCCCTCCCCTCACGCAGGCAGGAACAATGGAGTGTGGAGGGGTGGGAACACAGGAAGCGGGACAAACCCCCACGATCTCTGGTCTGAATTTAAGTTGCCACCGGATTTTAGAGATCACGTAAAAGTGCCCAAAGCTATTCAAAGGAAGAAAGATACTGAAATATGGGAAGAAAATAAGGAAAATTCCCTGGACTTCTTTATATTTCTCTATAACCCCTAGGGGAAAACACATTTGTCTATCCAATGGTTCTAGCAATAATGTGGCACAGCACATAATTTTGTATCCTTGTTTGGGGCAATCCAGAGAGAATTTCATTAGGACTAGAGATTAACCAAATATTTTAAAACTGGAAAAAAATCACAATTAAATCTCTTTCACTCCTTTTAAAAAAAGCCAGCTTTAAATGATTTCAGAACTGTCCCTGTGTGTCAGAAGGATGAATGTCATTGCATTGTTCCCTGTCACTGTGCCAAAATATGATTGAGAAATCTTTAATTTAGCCATCACCTTGGAAATCACTCCCTTCCCTCCACCACTTTGACAGTGCCTTTACAGGCTATTTTTATGAAGGATATTTTCTATAGTCGTGCGTGAATTTATGTCACATTCAGCCTGAATGCTCCTCAGAGCTACCAGCGTGACGGCAAGAAATGAAAGAGACTCAATAGCGGATTCGGTGGAGAACATTTTGAAAGAGAAACGGAAAGAAAAGAAACACATTTCTGTTCAATTAAGCCATTCCGTTCAAGAGCTGAGTTATTTCCTCTCCACTTGATAGTTAAAAGTCAGTTTAACCTTGATCATATCTTATGAGTAATTTACGGGGTAAACAGTGAAACAATGGTAGGAAGATTGGCTTAGTTTTAGCAGTGAGCATCAATATATGTTGCTTAATCTTTCAAGGAGATTAAACACATACACATCTCCAAAACCTCCACTTACCATAGTTTTCCATATATGAGATGCCCCTTGTAGAAGACAACCCCCAGTTTTCCAATCCAAAATTATAATTTCGCATTTGTACAATTCTCTCTTCAACTTACTTCCATGTATAAGACAACTCAATTTTTAGTCTAACAATTTAAGATAAAAATACAATCTTATACATGAAAAATACTGTAATTGGTTTGGAGGTCTTTCTGACCTCCAAACAAAAATTCCCAATGTAAGTGTTAGAGTACAGTTAGGGTTAGGTACAGGATTGAATTCGCACCAGTGAGAATTCCAGTTGTCCACTATTGACAACTAGAATAATCCACTTCTGCTCCTGTGCATCAGAGTTTACTAAAAAGCAACATTAGACTTTACCTCTCTCCCCTCTTTTACCCTTTTCTCTCTTGCTTCTTTTTGTTTCCACTTCTGGATTTCACTGCTTGAGAGTAAGCATTATCCCAATGGCAAGAAAAACTTGCTTTATGGTTGGGATTAATATTTTGGTTCCAGCTCCCCATCCTCTTTAAAAACAGCACTGCACAATCACGGCAACTGGACCACATATCTGCTATGATTAATCCATTTTACTCCCCATAACAAGGTTGTCACAGAGATATATGCTTCAGCATTCTGATCTGAAAATTAGACTTCATGGGTACCTTCCAGTGACTGATGGCAAAATAAAGCAAGTTAAATGTGAGGTGTGTAGGTGAGAAAAGTCATATGCTATGACAAACAGCCTTTTTTGACCACTTGAGGGAGCAGCTCTTCTAAAAATATGACAGGCATATCATCTAGCTTGACCCATTCTTTACAGCGTTTAAAATAATAATGCTGCTGAAACTTCTTATCCAAGATCATTATTGCATGTGGATTTGGCAACAGAACATCATTCTGGGGGTTAAAATGTTTCCTATTGGGGCATGAATTTTAAAGCACACAAACATCTGGTTCACACCACCTTCCACCCTAATTTGACAGAGGAAACTGGTGCATGTGTAATTCCTTTATTTATAAGGATTGGGTCCCACTACTGACACGAATAGCCATACAGGAATGACGCCACTCTTTGTGGAACATCTTTTCTGATGACAACCCTGTCATTTGAGATATGGATATAAAGCTGGCACAATTATTTGATTGCTCAGCTACCAAGTTGAATGCTAGGTTGTTGTCAGACGTGAGTTAGAAGGCAGAGCCAGGGAATCAGAGCCAAGAGTCACACCAAAGGAAAATGTTGTAGGTAGCACATCCAGGAAGAATTTTATCGTTCTTTTGCCTTAAGAGGACAATAGTGGGCACTGTCATAACCATGTTCCAGCCTAAGTGCAGGATGAAGATTTCTGCTTCCATCCTTGGTAGCAGGCTTGATGCTCCTATGAAAAAGTGGTACCTTCATCTACAACTTGGGTTGTAGGAGGAAAGTAGGTCCTGGCAATGAAGGGAAGAGCAAGGGGGCAAGGGGGAGGAAAAGGTGGGGAGATGGCAGAAAAGCTGTGGGTGCTGTCCCACCTTAGGTGATAGGACACATTATGCCAATGCCACCTCTTCTCAATAGGGTTACCACACACACATCACTGAAAAGCAAACATATCACTTCAAAGGAGGACCAAGGAAACTGATTATCATCAGAAATGCAGATGGGATTTGTATGCACGTGTAATATTTTTGGAATAATTCTGTCAATTTAAATTTTAAAAATAGTACATTCCATCCTTGCCAGGAAGCTGGGCATGTCTTTGCTTTAGGAGTCTCATCATTTATGTCCTCACGCAGTTTGCTAGCCAGCTACTAACTATTGGTGGACAATCTCAAAAAGAGCACCTGGCATCCCTTCTGAATGGGCACTTGTTCTCCCCCATCATCCATAAACTGGGACAAATGGCCATCTTAACTCTTGATACCTTTGTACATCAGAAATGTCTGATGGGGTGATCACTCCATGCTCTTGCTGCCATGCCTTTAAGTGGAAAATTACTGTACTTTGAAATAAGCAGATTTGGAAGTGGACATTTTTTCAAAGCACATCATCTCTCTAACAAACGATACTCTCACCAGTTTTCAGCTGCACAATTTGACTGCCTGACCTCTGTAGTGTATATAATAGCTCCTAGTCAGCCCCAGAGGAAGCAATCAGAAAAAAAGAAGCAATGGCAATACTTAATCTCATCTTGGTTTAAAATAGGGGTGGAGAACCTTTGGCTCCCATAGCTCCCCCAGTCCTTTACCATTAGCAATATAGGCTCATAATTTTGGGATTTGTGGTCTGAAACATCTGGAGGGCTGAAGGTTCCCCACCCTGGTTTAAAATTATACAATTGTTCTAACAACAGTAGGTACCCACCAACAAATTTTCATATATAGTGAGGTTGACCTACTAGAAGAGTATCACACTAGTTTAGATGCTCTTTCAAAGTTTAGATTTCTTTATGTCACAGAAGATTTGTCTATGTTGGTATAAGTAATTTACCAATAGTAAATTAGTAAATAAAAGGGCCCATCATGACAAGCCTCATAGCACATTCACCCCTCTGATAAATGGGGTCCAAAATGCAACCATTTCAATGAATAACAAGTTTATTTTTGTAAAACTAATAGCTTGTAAGTGCCCACTGAAGACCAAGCCACCCTCAAATATTTTGCTTTTCAGCATGGACAACATTTATTTATTTATTTATTTATTTATTTATTTATTTATTTATTTATTTATTTATTTATTGAATTTATACCCCGCCCATCTTCCCAGGGGAACTCTGTGCGGCTTACAGAGCTGAGCAAATCAGCTGACAATACAACAAAGCAGGATCAACAATATTAAAACAATAGACATCATAAAAGCATTTAAAGCTCAGCAGCAACGCTAATTGAGCAAATACACAGATGGTGGGGGAAGAAAAAAAACCCTGCAGGTATATCCTGTTACTGGACAAAAAAAAATCGTTCTCATATAGAGTGAGGATAGCAGCTAAACTCAGAGAACAGGAAAACATAGGGAAGGGATGGTAAATGATGTCCTAGGCCCTGGTACTTAAAAAATCCTGGGACCTTAACTTGGCGATTCCTAGCTGTACTACACCACTGGCTGAAGGCATGTTCCCTTAGTTAAGGTGAGCTTCTACTATTAAAACAATCAAAATTCTACTGCTTATGCAACTGCCTCTTCCTGAGCCAATAAATTTAAACAATATAGTCCAGAGTTAACTCACAAGAGGACTTCTCTAGCAGTATAGTAAAAGTCAGATGTTTCAAGTACAAGGCTTGTAGGCATGTTGGACCATCTCTTCAGATAACAGGCATGCCATCCTCTCTACTTAAACTTGGTGGTATTGCACAACATCATACCAGATCACATGGCACATATGTGAAGGAATCAGCCTTAGCTTCTAATTTCCCGGATGTGGGGAGCTTAGTCTTACCTCAAGGTTTGAGTCAGCAGGTTAAGAGAAACATCAATTGAACCTTATTTTTAATAGTATTTCCTGACTACGACACTGCGTTCTTTTGCAGGTTGAGACTAGTTGAGGAGCTGAAAGACAAGATCTGAAACTGATCAGGAGACATACTTGGGAAGTTACTGTGAACATTTACTATGGTTCTTTGACAAAACCCTAAGAAAAGTGGAAATCTAACAAGATTTAATGGTTCCTTTTAGCCTTCATACATTATGAAGGTACAATACAGTCCCCCTGAGAATCTGTAACATTTCTCATACAGACTTTGTCCAATTTTCTTGCAAGTGAATCAATTTCTCAACTGACTTCTCTAAGCTAGTATATAAACTAGAGATGGGCACGACTAGGGAAAATGATGTTTTCGAGTTGTCGTGTGTCGGAGGCAGTCCGTTTCGGCTCGTTTCAGTTTTTCGCGAAATTTTGCAAAAATTAGTCGGTTCGTTTTTTCGTTTTTTCGTTGTCGTTAGTACTGGTTTGGGGGGGTAGCGGGCTCCTGAAGGGAGCTGCAGGAGTCAGCCAGAGCCACAAGTGACGGACTGGCAGACTCTTTGCACCTGCTGTGTCTCACGTACTTGCATGTAGTGCAATGCAAGTAGATCTGGCTTAGGGTTAAGACGGGTTAGTGCAAGGGCTAGGGTTAGGCTAGTTACGGGTGAGGTTAGGGTGAGTATTGGGGTGCACCTCTGGGTGCCTCTCTGACCCACTTAGAAGGACAGTGTACTGGCGTATGGGTTAGGCTTAGGCTTAGGGTTCGGGTTTGGGCTACGATTAGTGGGCTGTTTATGCCCGATTGGCACATCCCAGAAGTCTCTGTGGTCAACCTGGCCAAGTGGCCATGCGATTGGTGGAAAATTTGCATGGTCCACTCCCATGGGCGAATGTGCAGGTGTAATAAAATAAAATAAAATAAAATAAAATAAAATAAAATAAAATAAAATAAAATCAACGGAGACTTTTTTTTTGCAAGAAAAACCCACTGCTGCTACTGTAAAAATTCAAGCATTTAAAATAGCTAATTTTCGCACGTTTCTGTGGTGCTTTGGTGGGGTTTTGGGCAACGATTTCAAAAAAAAATATTGCGATCGCCATTTTGGATCCCCCGCACTGCATGGCAAATGGATGCGCCCTCCCAGCCTGGTACCAGCAGCGCAGCAGTAGCAATAGCCAAGGAGAGGGGGGCGGGGAACCCCCCCCCAAATAAAACACCCTTCTGGCCTGGTAGGTGCCCTCAGACAGTTTTCGCCTACTTTTAGGGCCGGGAATCGTTTTTTATTAAACTTTTAAAAACTTTTTTTCTGTGCCGCTTGGCATTGCGCGATCGCCGCGATGCAAGTAACGAGCACGACAAATCAGACCAAATTGTTCGTTCGTCAGTTCAAGCTCAAATTCTGGCAGAGTAATTCCCGTTACCATTTCCGTAGAGTAACGGATACGAGTAACGGAAACGGGAATACCGCTAAGTCGTGCCCATCTCTAATATAAACCACATTGCTGACTCAGTGGCTACTGGTCCTACATGTACATCAGGCACAGCTTTTATACAACTGCTTTGACAAAATCTTCATTTTATTTAGAAGGGATAATGTCAGCGGAGCAGAATGCAGTCATGGGATAATTGTTTCCTGCTGTTATGTGGGTGCCAAGGGAGAGATGTGGCATTAACAGAACATTCAAATGCCAATGGTAAAGCAAAGAAAATGAAGTATTTTTTCTTTCCCAAGGAAAGGAGTTATTCAAAGAGAAATTATTCTCTCCCACCCGAGGATCAAATTTCCCTCAGAGGATTTAAACTCAGCAAAACTTATACTGCTCTTACTATTTTTGTAACACGATTTAAATTGTTCCACCCTGACAGGTTTTGCACAAAAAAGAAACGGTGCTGGTTAAGAAATTAGTGCATTTGAATCAAGTAGACAGTTGGTAAGCTTCTTCTGCTTAGTGGCTCTCTTTTATTCTCTAGCTAAAATCTAATACCGAGCTACTGGGCTCAGACTTGCTGATTTCTGTGGGCTTGAGCATGTTTCATTCTGTGTTGGATTTTATTTTCATAGCGTTGTCCCTGAGGAGTTTATAAAGGTCGTGCCAAATGTAAATATTTACTCAACTATGTTTCCCTTCATAAACAGAGCTACTTGATGGTTCCCACTTAATGAAGGTGAATCGTCTGGAGATATAGAACAGGATGAACTAAAATCCCTTGCTCAGGTTGCCTTTTCCATTTTTGGTGCCGAATTGGGAAAGATGTTTTAAATAGGAATTTGGGAGCTAGAGTTGGGGGAAGGATAATTCCTGGGTTTTATTGGAAGATATGTGTACCGTGACAATTACATTTCTTTGGCAACACTCTTTTTGTTTCCCTTTTAATCATAAAATTATGGTTGGTTATGCAGCACAATATATATATATATATATATATATATATATATATATATATATATATATATATATATATATATATATCACAGACTCGAGAAAGGCAGTTTCCTGTGCCGCTGGTGCTCGATGGAGCAAAGAGCATGTAGGTCGTGCCGTTATTCCAGATTCATTCTGCGGAGGTGCAGGGGATGGTGGCAGCCAGCACTGTGTTTGAGTCAGCCCTGCAGCATAGCCTACATAGCTCATAGTTGTTGCACACAAAGAGCTGTTGTTTTAACAACATTTTGGGCAAAGTGACCAATTCTTTGAAAACTGGGAATGGTACAAATCCCCTGAGCCAATGTGGTGTAGTGGATAGAATACAAGGCGAGAACGAGACTGGCATGAGCCTGAAAATGGTGGTTTGTGAGGGTTCATGGTGCATAGTTAGCCCTAAACCACGAACTAACAAAATTCCTGAAACGATTAGCAGTCTGGTTTTTGGCTTCCGCCTCTCTTCCTCCCGCCTGCCCCCATACCTGCTCCTGTCCCACTGCTACTGTCATTTGTTCATCAGCCTGTGAGCCTTGTGCCAGAGGAAGGTGGTGGATGCTGTAATCATTTCACGAGCACTGAAAATGAGAGTTAACAGCTCTTTACCCCATCTTTCACATGAGTTAGCAAAATGCCTGGGATGACATTTTGTTCCAAATTTCCGCCCTTGCAGCTGTTTCTTCTCCAAAGAACTTTGGAGAGACCCAGAAATTAATCAGGGAATCTTCTTTGCAACCTTTGGGTGGGCTGTATCAGGTAATACTCCCCTGACCTCTATAAAAGCTTTAACATTGAGCTTATTGTGTAAGAATTCTGTTTCTCCTGTCTTGAAGCTGTCTTTGCCTTGCGTGGGAGTTAGGGTCTGAGCATGAGAAATTTATCTACCCACGTTTATAGGCTCAGAGAGCATCCACAGAGTAGCATATTTTTGATAACATACTAAGTCATATTTAACTTGAGACAATTTTACAATGCCTCTGTAAAAATTCAAATTCTCTAAGGTTCTGAAAAGCATTTCAATGGCTTGTTTACCAAGGGCAAAGCAACTCCAATGTAGAATTTATGGACGAATTGGAAACATTAAATTACTGTAAATGTGTGGTATATATCACTGGGAGAGGGGGTAATTTGAATGGATTTACAGCAGGGTTATCAGGCAAACTGCATCACAGATTTGTTATACAGATAAAATGCCCTGGCAAAGAACCACAGCTCTTGTTCCAAGGCTAATTTAAGCCTTGGAAGATGTGAAGTAAAAAGGAGGAAGACAGTACTTCTGAAAATGCCTGCAATGCCCATCACCCAGAGCTCTAAGATCCCCCTGCTCTGTGTTAGCTAGTGGAATAATGGTGGTTGTAGCTACATTTCACCTGTTAGTAGCATACATTCTTGTACTGACTTTAATATAGTCAACCTCACAAAGAAGCACTTTTACATGTATTTGTAAGTCAGTTACCTAAAACCCTTCTGTGCCTTGTATTTTATTCCTTTCCCTGCAAATGCAAGATTATGACTTGTGGTCCTGCTGTATAAAACATACCATTATTCAGATGTCTAACAAAACAAGTTGAGGGTGCCATAAATCCTTCTGATATGTTTAAAGCAAAAGCAAAGCATGCTGCTTATATACGGCTCCATAGCATTTAAAGTACTCTCTGAACAGTTTACAAGTAATTATGTAGGCTACACATTGCCTGCCCACTCATTTTACTGACCATGGGAGGATGGAAGGCTGAGTGAACCTTGAACCTGATACCTGGAATTTACGCAGTATTTGAAAAAATACTGGAAATTAATTTCTCATTAGTTTTCAGGAAACTTTCTTCCCATGTCCTTCTTTCTTTTCTGTTAGCATTTTGCATTTCCAATTGGCAAATCATCACTGGACAAGTTACTAATTGGATATATCGAAAGAAGAACAGCAGAACATGCATAATTGTGTATTCTTAAAAACTCCATGAATATTATTTATCTTTTTATAGCTATTAAAATTTAATAAGTTATTACAGTTGGATACTTTTTGTCATTAAAAACTCGCTATGAGAATACATTGCTCTTCCATGGTTACTTTAAAGGGCTGCACTTACTTTGAATATTTTGCAATTGAAAGCAATAAATAGATAGATTCAATTAAAAAGTCACAGTCTATTCCATACTAAAAAGCCATAATGTATTCAAAAACAAATCAGCTTTTATTCACCTCATGCCTCCGAGCACACTGTATGCTTCTCTCCTGGTATATGTAAATTATTGTTTCCATCTGGTTTCTTGCTGTAATAGGCTGTTTGAAATTTATTTATGCAAGTATGAATACAAATGTAGTACCTTAGTAGCAGAGGAACAGCTCTATAACTGAACCATCTCACTCCATTTACACATATGCAACTGCATAGTAGTGAATACTGAGGTGAGTGAGAATTTTATTGGGTTTCTTTTGAATTTGATTTCAAAAATTGCACATTTCTCTGTCAACTAGACAGAAACAATTAGAATAGAAAGAAGTTGAAATATAGAAAGTGACTGGAAGAAAGTAAAACTGAGGGTATAATCAGGAATTGTCCCAATACTTGGTCCACTGTGTTGAATAATAAGTAAGTTGCAGTTGTATTTTAATGTAGACATATCTCCATTATTACAAACAAAGATTAATCACAAGTGACCACATCTGCAAAGTTACTTTTGGAGGACTGGTATTCCCAGAATGACCATGGCTGGGGCTAATAGTTCTGAAAGTAACTCTCCCAACCTCTGTGAATAACTAGGTATTGTGGCTTGTCACTACCAAGAACTGGAAGCTGCAGTAGGTTTCACAAAAGAGGAAAGGCCATCAAGGGGGAGGGGCAGTGCCAGCCTCAGGCTGCTGCCCAGCTCTGCTGCTTTGTGCCAGGAGGCAAGACCAATCCTTGGCCATCCGGTCCAAGGGTAAACATTTCACCAGGTGTGGGGAGCCCCCACCACTTCATCTAGTTGCAGGAGTGTGGCCAAATTAATTCACTGAAAAGGATCAGAAAGAGACGTTTCCAAATACTGATAATTAAGTAGTCCTGTATGTGGGTCTGAATACAAATTCTGGTTCCTGCCAATTAAGTCTTATAGCACCAAGGTTTCCTTTTGAAAAATCCCATATTAGTGCCCTTGTTACTAGAATGTTAAATACTAATTCAATTGCATGTTATTAATCTCTATTTAATTAATGGCTTAGATACCCAGTTGAATGATTATTCATCAGTAGCATATGCAAGTGAGAGTCAAAAGGAGGAAAAGGGATCCCGTTGAACTGATCTGTTGAAGAGGAGAGGGGGCATTTCATTTTTCCCATTGCTGTAATAAAAAAAGTGTAGTAATATTGATGCAATCCTTTTTTTTCTAGCTTATGCACTGAATCTGCATATCTCAAGGTCATGCAATTAATATCATGCAGCCACTTATTCTAATTGTTTGAATTGCTGGTGTAAACAGCTCAGAAGGTGGGAGCAGAATCAAAAGAATATATTATGTAGGAAGCCAAATTTTAGTGATCTGTGTTGATGCCAAGATTAAACATCAAGGTTGTTTTGGGCCCACAGGCTGATGCAAGCTGAAGATAGATATGGCCATGACACTCAGGAAATTAAAAGAGAAAGTCAGCTGTGATAAGTCAGCTGTACTCTGGATAAATGAATGGCAATCTGCCAGTTTAACCTAGAATTTTAATACACACACACACACACACACACACACACACACACACACACACACACACACAAACCTAGAGGTAAAATCACAGCAAAGTCATATTACTCTTCTGCTTTTTCCTGACCATCTTAATACTAAACACATTGAATTTTATATGCTTTCACGGGTCAGTATTGCAGATTACCTACAAATCAACTTGACATGTAAGTACCAGGTGCTGCTGTTCACTTCCAGTTCCCCTGGTTTATACTGAGATCTATAAAAGAACTTAGCTGCCTAGATGCCCTAAGCATATCCGATCTTGCTTGATTTCAGAAGCTAAGCAGGGTCGGCCCTGATTAGTACTTGGATGGGAGACCACCAGGGAATACCAGGTGCTGTAGGCGCCTGGAGTAGGAACTGGCAAGCCACTCCAGTACTCCTGCCAAGAAAACTCCATGGACATGGAGTCACATAGAGTCGGTCACGACTATAATGACACAACACACAGACACATAAAAGAACTTGGACAGACTTGTAGCTTTGAATATGGGTTTAAAAGACACTGTACTACTACAATGCTAAACTGGCTTATGGTACTGGAATCTTGGAAGATGTACTAGTAGTGTTTCCCCCGATTTACTTTCCCAGCTATTTTCAATATTAGCATAGATCAGTGGTTCCCAACCTCGGGTCCCCAGATTCTCTTGGACTACAACTCCCAGACTTCTTGGCCAGCACAGCTACTGGTGAAGGCTTCTGCCATAGATGAAACTCAGAGGGGTGTGGTCGATACCAAGTCTTCTCAGACCTGGCTGACTGCCAGTTGAGTATTGGTGTCAGGTAGAGATGGGCACGAAACGAACAATTTTTCGTTTCCATTACCGTTTGTCGTTTCCGTTACGTAACGAAACGACAAACGAAAAATGTGATAAAAATGAAACGAAATGAACAGAACCACGAAAATTGTGTTCGTTATGTTTCGTTTCCATTACTGGCGGCGTGCAATGAAATGAGCTGTTTTAAATGTTAAAAAACGCCCTGGACATCCATAAAAACGCAGCGATAATTATTTATACTGTCTGATAATACCTACCGGGGGGGGTTGGGGTCCTTAAAACGTGCATTTATGTCTTTTCTCAGATCACTGTATTTTTTTTTCCTTTAAGGGGAGTTAGGGGACATCGACCCAAAATGGCTCCCAGATGCCTTATATTGATTTTTTGGGTATTAAAATGCCCTGGACATCCGTAAAAACGCAGCGATAATGCAATAATTATTTGAAATTATTACCTACCAGGGGGTTGGGGTCCTTAAAACGTTTGTTCTTGTCTTCTCCCATTGTGATGTATTTTTCTTTTCCCTTTAAGGATGACCCTTTCATGTCACTCTGTCAGGCTTGGCTTGCAGTGGTAAAGAGATGTTGAAGACAGCTGTAATCAGAAAGGGAACAAATATGACTTAGCATCTGTTGGATCAGGTTCTACCTCAGAATGAAAGACTCTACCCAGCTCCCACTGTCTTAAGAAAGCACAGAATATTATAGGAAACATTTCTCATCCTGGACACTCTCTGTTGGTACTGTTGCCATCAGGCAGAAGGTATAGATCTATTAGAACAAAGACAGAAAGATTCAGAAACAGTTTTTACCCAATAGCAGTAACCATGCTAAATCATGTTAAAAATTAAGTTGATGGGTAATATCAGTGTTGAATGTGTAACATGTATATTGTATGGGGGATTGTGTATAGTTGTTGTTGTTGTTGTTGTTGTTGTTGTTTAAATTGTAGTTTTTATGTATTGGGTATGAATGCTGTCATGTGAGAGAGTGCAGGGCTGTGTGTGTGTGTATGTTTGATTTTATTTCAGTTTTAAAACTAGTACAAGTGATGTTCTGCGTGTGAATGTAGGAGTATGTGTATGGATGTTTGTTCTTAAATAGTAGATTTTATGTCTTGAATAAGCAGACTGGATGACACTTTTTAATCTTGTATTTTATACAATGACAATAAATTCTATTCTATTCTATTCTGTTCTATTCTATTCTTCAAGGGACCCCAAGGAGCAGTGATAGGGCTGCTGTTTTTTATAACAAGGGCCCTTCCGGGCTATTCAAAGGGTCTCTTACATCATGCTTTTCATTCTGAGAAAGACAAACAGCAGATAACATTGGAAGACAGCAGATAGCATTGGAACAGCAGATAATATTGTTTGAAGTTTTAGTTACATTTTGAATAGAGAGGGGCATGGAATGGAAATATAGCATTTTGTTTTGTTTTAAGTCTTCATTTAGTTTTGTTTCATTAATAATGGATTTTTTAAAAGAATTTCAACCACAAAATGAAATGAAATGAAACGCTTTGTAAGGCTATAATTAATGGGGAGCTTTTCTTTTTTTATTTAACAGGGAGCCCACTGCCCTAAATCAAAGACCCTCAAACCTTCCAATCAAATTGCTTTCAAGCAAAGAACCTTCTGTAAACAAGCTAGAAACCTAATGGCTAGCTGCAGCACAGAGAGATCAGAAGAGATAAGCTCAACAGCTGATTTGGGGCGCTTCAAGGGAAGGAAGGAAAATAAATAAAAAAATTAACCTCTACAGTCCTACTTAATTTGGAAAGAAAAACAAAACAATCAGTTTAAGTCAACTTGCAGAAGGGTAGCCAGTGAAGGGAAGAGCTCAGCTCTTGGCTAGCTGTGCCAGGCAGATCAAGATTGGAGATAATCTATCTTCTCCTGAGGCATGGAAAGAAAGGAAAAGAAATCAATCATTTAAAAATAAACCTCTTGTTCTCAAGACAGCTGGATCAAGAGGCTGGGACGAATCGTTTCATTTCTGAAACAAAAATTATGTTTTATTTCATTGCTTGACAACACGCTGTTTGCTGTTTCATTTCATTTTGTAAGGTTTTGTAAGCTTACAAAACGACAAAACAGAGTGCCATTTTTTGTAAGGTGCCCAACCCTAATTAGCAATAATTAGCTATTGTAAGGACTTGCCAGAAAGGTATTTACATAGTCTGTACAATGGATCCTTGTTATTTATGATTATATGAGAGTGTGGTTTAGATGTTAAGTATGTTGGACTACAGCTCAGGATATCTGGGTTCAAATGTCCACTCAGCCATAAAACTGACTGGATGTTCAATTGTAATCCCTCAGATCTACCTCACACCACTGTAGTGAAGATAAAGCAGGGAGAGGAGAGCCTCATACACCACTTTAAGCTTGTTGGAAGGAAGGTGAGATAGAAATGCAAACATGAATATTTATTTATTTATTTATTTATTTCTCTGATTTATATACTGGCCATCTAGCCCAGGGCCACTCTGAATATCAAATATCAAATATGAATATGAAGCCAATATGATGAATATCTCCACTTTCCTTAATTTAAGGAAAGAAATAAGAAAAATTGGGATGGGAACCAGATTTTTTCCTTTTTTGTGAGATGAAATTATGTATAATTAGGCAAATTAGCTAATTAATTGTGAGAGCTTTAAAATAGGAAATATGAGGGGGGGTTGGTAGTAGAAAACTTCCTCTGACAAAGATTTAATAAAATGGAGTGGACAAATACTTCAGGAGATACCGTTTTTCAGAAAATATAAAAGAATTACATTCATATTGACCCTATCTCTGAGACTGCCATCTACATCCAATTTTCAGCTAAGCTCTGTTGAAATGGCTGGATAGGCACTGAAATTTTCTAATTATTTCATTCAAATATAAAAAGTGAAATTTCACACTGTTATGGTCATGCTCATTCCTTTTTTCTTATTCTGTCTCTGTCTCAGTCTGTCTCTGAAACATATCTATTGTTGTTCCACTCACACCTAGGTTGCCTCCTCCTTCTGGCTAGAAGGGATAAGTAAGGATGACTCATCTTCTCCAATTGTCGGCTGGCCTTCTCATAATTTCCCTAACAGAATATGCGTCTGGCATCTTTGGCAGCTACTAAGGAACACTTGCAATCATTCTCCATTAACCGTCTCCTGTACAAGCTTTCTGTCTTATAACACTATTCGGCATGGAACATCACCACCCCATAATCACATATAAATGCTTGGGACGTTTAGACTTGTTAGGCTCTCCATCTATTTTTATTCTCGTCAAAGATCAAATATGGAATTTCACAAGCTGACAAGTGGTAAATACCAGCATATGAAGTTATAAAAAAAAAACCCCTACTAAGTATTTAAACATATTCAAGTGTCAGCTGTATGAAATATTGCTGTGATCAGTGGTGGATAGAATAATCTTTCAAAACAGTATATAACAAAACACTATCAGGCCATGTGAGGCCATGTTTCCTAACTGAGCCTGCTGCCTTCATCTATGGCAGATTATTACCATCATAAGCAGTGAGGAAAGATTCTCTCTCCACTCCAGTTAGCTCTTTTGCACATTAAGAAAATGGCTGCCCTCATTTCCTCGGGCAACATAATGTTAAGGACAGACCTAGTGTATGCCTATATATTTAAGCAAAAATGTCTGGTGCTGTTCAACCTAAAGGGCATGTGCTATGCAGACAGAGCTGGCTTAAAATATCTATTGTACTTTCTCTTCTTATGCATTTACCTTTACAGTGACACAGATTGAAAGCCTTTACTCAGAAGCCATAAATTCAAAAGTAAACCAGAGCTCTTTAGATAAAAAATGCGCAGATCAAATATCTGGTGAACATTTGGCAGATATTGAAATATGCAAGATCTCTATTTATTATTATTATTATTATTATTATTATTATTATTATTATTATTATTATTATTATTATTATTATTATCATCATCATCATCATCATCATCACACAGCAGACAAGATAACTACCCTGGATTTTGTAATACAAATCACTAGTCGAACACTTTCCAACCGTTTAGGACTACGTGATGTATCAGCAAATTATGCAAGCAGATCCCAGTAAGGTGGCTTTCTGCAGCTGACTGATGGTGTCTTTGTCAACTCCAATTTCTTCTAAATACTTGCTTAGCTATTTAGGCACCGCGCCCAGTGTGCCAATTACCACTGGGACCACCTATACTGGTTTATGCCAGAGTCCCTGAAAGTTCAATATTCAGATCCTGATATTGGGTAATTTTTTCAAGTTGTTTCTCGTTGACTCTACTATCACCTGGTATAACAATATCAATGATCCACACTTTTTTCTTCTCCACAATCACAATATCTGGGGTATTATGCTCCAAAACCCTGTCTGTCTGTATTCAGAAGTCCCAAAGTAATTTTGCATGCTCATTTTCAATCACTTTTTCAGGATCATCATCATCATCATCATCATCATCATCATCATCATCATCATCATCATCATCATCATCATCATCATCATCATCATCATCAGCAGCAGCAGCAGCAGCAGCAGCAGCAGCAGCAGCAGCAGCAGCAGCAGATTGTTTTACTAAAGTTTTTACTAAAAACATAAACAACTTCAAACATAAGCAACACCAAAACACAGTCAAAGTTAGAACAATCCATGCCTATAGAGAAAGGTCTTTGCCTGCTTGTAGAAAGCATGCCTAAAGAGAAAAGTCTATAGAGAAAGATGGGGCCACCAAGGCCTGTTGTGGGAAGGAGTTCTAGAGTATGGAAGCAACAACAGAGAAGATCCTCTCCTGGGTTCCCACCAAACACATATGTGATTGTGGATGGACCAAGAGGAAGGCATCTCCAGATGATTTTAGCGCTTGGGATGGCTCATAACAGAAGGTGTGGCCCTTGAGATAAGTTGGACCCAAGCAGTTTAGGCTTTAGAATCAACCCTTTGAACTCTGCCCAGGACATATGAGCAGCTAGTGAATAGACATGGGCACGACTTGGCGAAATTCTCGTTTCCGTTTCCGTTTCCGTTTCTCGTTTCCGTTACGGAACGGAAACGGTAACGACAATTACTCTGCCAGAACTCGAACTCGAACCGACTAAAGAAAAATTGGGTCTGATTTTTCGTGTTGTCGCGCGATGCCAAGCGGCACAGGAAAAAAGTTTTAAAAAAAAAAAAAACCCCGATTCCCGGCCCCAAAAAGCAGGCGAAAATATGCCTGTTTGAGTGAGGGCACCTACCAGAGGAGTGGTTTCTGGGGGGGGGTCCCCGGCCTCCCTCCCCTCCTCTCCTGGGCTGCGCAAAGTGCGCATCCTCGTCGTCGAGTCGCACTCGCCCACGCCAACTCGCCAAGCGGCGCGGCACAGGAGAAAAGTTAAAAAACAAACAAACAAAAAAACCCCGATTCCCGGCCAAAAAAGCAGGCGAAAATATGCCTGCCTCAGTGAGGGCACCTACCAGAAGGGTGGTTTCTGGGGTGCGAGGGGTCCCCGGCCTCCCCCCCTCTCCTGTCCTGGGCTGCTCTGGTGGGGGGCATCCTCGTCGTCTCGCCAGTCGCCAACTCACTCGCCATGCCATGCGGTGCGGGCGGGGGATCCAAAATGGGGCGACCACAATATTTATTTTGAAATCGAGGTCCAAAAACACACCAAAGCACCACAGAAACATGCGAAAATAGCTATTTTTAAACTGCCTGAATTTTTACAGTAGCAGCAGTGGGTTTTTCTTGCAACAAAACGTCTCCATTGATTTTATTTTATTTTATTTTTATTTTTATTTTTTTACACCTGCGCATTAATGATGGGCTGTCCATGGGAGTGGACCTTGCAAATTTTTGGAGCCATATCCACCAATTGCATGGCCAGTACACTGTCCTTCTTAGTGGGTCAGAGAGGCACCCAGAGGTGCACCCCAGTAACTCACCCTAACCTTACCAGTAACCCTAATCCTAGCCCTTGCACTAACCCCTAACCCCAAGCCAGATCTGTGTACTCGCATTGCACTACAGCAAGTACACTTCCCTTCTTAGTGAGTCACAGCGGGCGCCCTTAGGGGTCCAGTGACTCCAGTCCTCTGTCACTTCGCTCTCCAGCAGGCAGTGAGGCACCCGAAAGAGGTGCCTCTGCCTGCTACTGCTGCTGCAACTTAATGGTATGCATATCCAATTGGCTATGCATGCCATTTTGTAGCGGGTGAGGAGAGGAGGCACCCACGAGGTGCCTCCAGGAGCCCGCTTTCCCTTCATGGCGGGCCAGAGGAGGCACCCACCCAGAGGTGCCTCTAGGAGCCCCCCCCAAACCAGTACTAACGACAGACGAAAAACCAACAAACAAAACAACAACTTTTTGGAAAATTTCGCGAAAAACGGAAACGAGCCGAAACGGGCCGCTCCGACACACGACAACTCGAAACGTAATTTTTCCTGGTCGTACCCATCTCTACTAGTGAAGTTGCTGTAACAGGGCGGTGAGAGTTGTATGGTCTTTGTGGCCAGATTCTGAAGGATATGTAACACCAACATTTTCAAGGAAGGGTTTGTGGTGTAACGCTTTTGCTTTTGTTCTGCTGAGAACAGGATGTCAATATAAAGTTGTACTTTTAGTAAAAGAAAAAAAAAACTGCCCAACAAATTCAGGGAAGCTTTAGATTTGTGCTAAAAGATACTTTTTTATGGACAATATTTTTTTCTTGACTTAGCATCATTATTTCAAAAGAACATCACGTATAAACTGTGCAAATGATAGTTTAACCAGAAGATCAGATAGTTTAGCAACAGAAAGACTGAATGTGCAATATGTCAGCCAGATGGATCTGCCTCCATCAACCTTTAAAAGTGCTGACAAAAGCTTTCTGTAATGGCTGCATCCTTTATAGAGCATTAATAAGGTGCTTGATGTTTGTCAGCAGATTTTTTTTTAAAAACAGGCTCTATCATTTTCAGTTGATGTTGAATTCTTTTTAAAAGCCAGTTTATTTTGCTCATTTCAAGGTCATAGATGGAGGTACCCACTTGAATCTCAGTTCATCAAAGCCAGAGCTTCACAAAAATGGAAAAAGATAAGAGATTGTTATGAAATTTCTGCTGAGTGTCCTGTAGATTCTTGCAGATGAAATTGATTGAGTAGAACGAACATGAGCAAAACAACAGCTTATGGTTGCTCTTCAGTCCTGGTACTGTAAAAACACATATATGAATGAATCACATTGGGTCAGGACCAATTTTATCATTAGGCAGAGGCAATCATCTTAGGCAACAGAATGTGGGCGCTATTGATAGGACAATTATTTTAGTTCTTTGTTTTTTTAAATTGCATCTTTTATTGATATTTGTGGGGAGAAGCAATTTGGGGATTCCCCCCCCCCCTCCCCGAGTCAAAACAGTGTGGTTGGTTGTGGACAATATTAATTTTTAATTGGATGAGGGTGCCATTTGAGGTTGCATTTAGTGCATAGCTACTTGGAAGTAAGACTAACTGAACCGAAGAGAATTGCCTCAGTACAAGGATATAGACAACCTGTGCAATGTAGTGGATAGAGTGATGAACCAGAGCTCGGGAAGCCTGACTTCAAATTGCTGTCTATCCATGGAAACTTATTTGGAGATAGCTCTGCTAAAACTATTATTTAAATATCTCACATACCTTGACAATTGCACAATGGTTTCCATAAACCATAGCACATAAGAAAAACAAACATGCATAGGAATGGGCTGAGTGACATTTACTACTGTCATCTGCCATTTATCCTGGGGGTTAGGGACCTGACCCAACCCACGATAAAGGGAAATCTGCGTTATGTGGATGCCGGGCCGGGTTGGGACTGGGAAGGCTGTTTGGAGCTTCCTGCACTTACCCCAGGCCTGGCGCTGACCTGAATGGGACTGATGGGCTTCCTGGGCCTGTCGGAGGCCTCACAAGTGGTTTCGGTGAACCAGAAGTCAGTACGGAACTCACTTCTGGTTCGCTGGAAATTTGGGGCCTCTGACAGGCCTTGGGCAGATGCAGGAGGCCCTAAACAGGCTCACACAGCTTGCCCCAGGAGCCCTTGCCTTCATATACTGCAGTCACGTGATATGAACCACAATATAGTGGGGGACGACTGTATGTAGAGCACAGCTTTGTAGGAGCTTGTAACTAGTTACACATTTCAAGTTGTTTTATTATTTCATGCAATAATTTAACATTTTGTAGTTAATAAGCTATGTAACCAGCAATTACTAAGTTACTTTTTAGGTGTGATGGGTAACATCAAAGTTACTTAATGAGTAACACACAGCTGTGTTCAAAGGTTTGTTTTGAAAGGCCATTTAAAAGTATATCTAGAGGCATTTTGACAGGGATTTTTCAGATTGTGTGTGATTAATTTTTGTTTTTGTCTTTTGCATTTTAGTAACATTTCCAGAGTAGGACTGCAAAACTGAATAGAAAATGGAACTAGAGAGACTTTCCTCCTTTTTGCAGGGAATGGAAGCTGTTGATCAAGTAAAACACAATGCTTTTTACAAACACACAATGCAACAAATTACATATATGAACAGCAGCAATGCACTAGCATAAAAGCAATAAGTAACAATGTTCCTTTTAAAAATATAACACTCTGAACTGTGCTTGGCTGACTATTTCATTGCCTTGGAAGTAGCAGAGGTTATATTCATCATGCATTTTGTTCAGTGTTACCCCCTAATTTCTACTGACTCAGTAAGGCTTACTTCAGAGTAAACACATATGTGACTGAACTGTGAGAGCAGAGGGACATTTATATCTCCATTGGACAAGAAATAGAATTTGCCTATATTTCTCTGGAAGCCCTATCTATACTTTTTAAAGTAGGTAGTTGATAAATGTCTATATGGGTCTCTTCCATCAACCTCATTAAACTCATTCAATCCCCCTTTTTTTCAGTGACCATTTACTGCTTGTAGAAGTACTTGTGGTTGCTTCCCATGCACAGCCTAATCTCCTTTAAACCATCAGCAATCACATTTCACTCAGAGAAATGTCCCTCTTGTAATAAAATGGTCCATCAGAGTGGTGGAGCAAGTGCAGCATAGCAATGGCTTTTTGAAAAACATGTATACTTAGGATAATGGTTCATCCATCGCACCAATTTGGAGGGAGCAAAATGAAGCAGGGGCAGGAATGGCAGCAATAAAACCAGTGGTTAAATATTTTATATTTTTATTACACGTTTTATATGTGAAATAAATGGATGACAGTGAAATAAATCGAAAGAAAGATGCCTGCAGCAGTTGTTTCAATATGAAATGCAGAGCACATTGCTGTTCCCCAACACAGAAACCGCTGTTTGTTTTAGTGCTGGTGCCATTTGACGCTGCACGAGCAAACAACACATGAACCATTCAGCAGCAATGGAACAGACAAGTCAAGAGAGGCTTCTAAAATTAGTTTCCTGAATCAAGAGGTGAGTGATAATTAGAGGTGGTCACAAAACAGAAAATCGATGGTTCGGTTTGTTCTGTTTCGGGCCCACCCTTGGTTCAGTTTGGTTCAGGTTCATACAATTTTTTTTTAAAAAAATTCATACAACCTGACCAAGCCTAACTGGTCCAGATCTGAATTGACTTACCTTATTGGGCGGTGACGGCAGTGGGACAGGGGCTTTTTGAGGTCCTAGCTTCCCCATGCCTCTCTTTTTTAAAAATTTATTTTTCCAGTACTGACCATGCGGCCCCAGGGACTGAATTGGCGCTTGTTTTTTTATTATTTTTCTTTTGATTTTAGAGCACCAACCATGCAGCCCCCGGGGCCAGGTCGGTGGGTTTTTTTGTTTTTGTTTTTTGAGCACTGACCACATGGCACCTGGATTCAGGTCAGCGCTTATTTTTTTTAAAAAAAATTAATTTTAGTTTAAAAAGTCCTGAGCCGGGGGCTTTTCGAGGGGCTGGCTTGGGATGAGCGCCTCTACAGGGCAAGCTTCCCCGTGGAGTTCCCGGAACAGGAGGACTGTGGTGATGACAAGTTGTGGGGAGGTAATGAAAAATGAAGTGAATGAAACAGAAATTTTCATTTTGTTTCATTTTGTTTTTCTTTGATGTGTTGGTTCGTTATTCATTTTGTTAGCTAACACAATGAATAACAAATAATGAAACAAATTAAAAGTTTATTTCATGCCCATCTCTAGTGATAATGCTAGATTTTTGGAGCTTCTTAATTACAGTAACCCCTTGCCTATCGCGGGGGTTAGGGACCCGACCTGACCCGCGATAATTGAAAATCCATGATATGCGGATGCAGGGTTGGGTTGGGACTGGCAGGCCTATATGGGGCCTCTTGTACTTATCCCAGGCCTGGCGCTTCTGCAAATGGGCATCCAATGGCCTTCCTGGTCCTGTCGGAAGCCGAAAAAGTGCTTCCCGGCAAACCAGACGTGACTTCCAGAAAACTGGAAGTGATCTCTGGATCATTGCTAAGCATTTTGAGGGCCTCCAACGGGACCAGAAAGGCTGTCCGAGGCCTCAAAAGTGCTTTCCAGTGATCCAGAGGTCACTTCCAGTTTCCCATAAAGCACTTTTGGGGCCTCCGATGGGCCTGGGAAGGCCGTTAGAGGCCTCTTCGAGGCAGCACTGGGCCTGGGGTAAGTACAGGAGGCCTGAAACAGGCCTTTCCAGCTTACCCCAGGGGTCTTTCTTCATATACTATGGTCCAGCTATATATCGGGCCTGCAGTATATGAATTGCAAAAGGGGGGGGGGGGGGTTATTGTATTTCTAGGAATGAACCACAAAACTGTGTAAATCTGCATAAAACACAGGCATTATAAAGATAATTTGGAATTTACAAATGATAGGTCAAATGCAATTAATTCCATTTTATGGAAATTGAGGCATAAATATTTTCCATTATGATCTAGGATAAAACTTCTGTTTGGTTAGGTGCCACCAGTATGCCAATGATACCCACCCAGCTCTACTTCTCATCACCTCTGGACACTAAGGGAGCTACTATTTCAACTGTACATGCGTGTTTAGCTGCAGTAATGAACTGGATGAGGATGAACAAAATGAAACTAAACCCAGACAAGACAGAGGTGCTCAAGGTCAGTTGAAAGTGAGAGCAAGCGATAGGGATGCAACTTGTACTCAGGTGCACAGCTTGGGTGTGCTCTTGGACTCATCCTTGAGCCTGGATGCCCAGGTCACGGCTGTGGCCAGGAGAGCATTTGCACAATTAAGGCTAGTACGCAGATTACGCCCCTTTCTTGAGAAACCAGTTCTGGCCATGGTGACACATGTCCTAGTGACACCCCAGCTAGACTACTGTAATGCACTCTATGTGGGCCTACCGATGAAAATCTCAAGAAACTTCAACAGGTCCAAAATGCAGCAGCCAGACTGCTGACTGGGGTGGGGTACAGAGATCATATTACACCCCTATTAAAACAGCTCCACTGGCTGCCAATCAGCTATTGGGCACAGTTCAAGGTGCTGACCTTGACCTACAAAGCATTATATGACCTGGGTCCTAACTACCTCAAAGATTGAATCTCACAGTATGAACTGACTCGGGTATTAAGATCATCAGGAGAGGCCCTTCTCTCCATCCCACCACTCTCACCGGTACGTCTCGTGGGAACCCATGAAAGGGCCTTCTCAACTGCTGCGCCCAGACTCTAGAACTCCCTCCCACTAGAGGCCAAGACTGCCTCATCTCTGTTGTCCTTCTGGAAACAGGCAAAGACTTTTCTCTTCAGGCAAGCTTTCCCTGAATGATGGACTACCATGTGTATTTTATATGATTCTATAGGTTCACATAGACTTTGTGTTTATGACTACTTATAATCATGCTGCTTTAATGTAATATTATCTATTAATGCTGCAAGATGTCCCTCAATACCTTCTTCTCAAATACTTGAACATGTCTTAATTGTACTGGACTGTATATTATCCCTCATTACTGTAAGCCACCTTGGGTCCTTTTCCAAGGAGAAAGGTTGGGTAAAAGTACTCTAAAATAAATAAAATAAATAAATAAACTGTGACTGATTTTAACTCTCCTATTATAGATCAAGGTTGGGGCCTCTTATTTGGGCATGCTTTCCAGGCATTCTGATTGGCACATTGGAAGGGGGGCCACAAACTGGAAACAATTCTTCAAACACCTTCTTATACGGTTTGGTTCATTATGCAACTTATACAGTCTTGATTCAGTCTATTGTATATGTGGCTGTAGCCAAATGTGAATGACTTAAGTCTTAAAAGGTTCACAATTGACAAAAGTACAAAGAAACAGACTTTAATCGATGACTGCAAAGTGCATGTAACGTAACGTGTACATAAATGTGCACATTAGGCAAATGCATAGATAAAAGGTGCATGTTAGGAAAATGTTTAATTAAAATGTAAGAGGAGGAAATCCCTGTGACCCAATAAAAAATGAAGGCAGGAAAGGTGAAATTGAGAGAAAAACCTCAAAACTGAGTCTGAGCCTTTTCAATCAATCAATCAATCAATCAATCAATCAATCAATCAATCAATCAATCAATCAATCAATCAAATAAGGCATTTTGAGATCTGAAAGTAAGAGTAAAATCTGTGAAAGCATATATTGGAAATTTGTCAGTTAATGAGCTGTTGGCATTACGAGTGTAAATAAATAATAAGCAAGGCTTTTGGAGCATACAGAGGTCACCAGGACAATAATAGCCTGATTTTTTAATTGGGAACATCAAATGATTTACCTCCAGGAGGATAAGCGCACTCAACCAAGAAAGACCTCATGCTATTGCTAACCATAAGAGCTGCAGTAAATCCCAGGCTTGTATAATCAACCTCCCTCCTCTCTGACCATAGCTTTCAAAGAGATTTGGGAAGCTTGAATTTTAAGTGAATCACGGTGTGCTGTGTCAACTAAACCTAAATGCAACACAGTGAATTTTAAACTGAGTTGGGGAAATTCTTTCTAAAAGTAACTCATTCCTGCAGCATTTGAAAAGTAATTCATTGCTGTTAGTCATCACACTGTTTAGAACCTTTACATTGCTTTTCAGTTTTTCCTTACTTTTCACAGCACACATGCCTTGGAACTTTTATTTATCTATTTATCTATCTATTTATTTATTTATTTACATCCTGTTCCAATTAGTATCAAAGGCACTACTCTGGACAGTTACAACAGATATATAACAGAAATTAATTGGAAATGAAAATACTGTACTAAAACCACCTTGCAAATAACAATAAGGGCAGATGGCACCAAACATCCATACAGAAGAGCATCATACAGTTTGAAAAAGTCCTTGTAAAACTGGAGATTTTTGTGCAGAATATTGCTTTTGTGAGTTAGAATGTACTGAATAAGAAGTACATTTTAATATTCATGTGTAAATAAAAAACACAAAAATGAAGTTTGCCATGTTGAGATTTTCTCCCCCACTTGTTATGTCTTTTCATCAGTATCACAGTACATTTTGTTTGGATCATAATATCGATGTTGGGGTGTTTCCTAGTGGTAAGCTCAAGAGTTCTGATTGAGGACTAGTAGTAGTCATCCCTAGTTAGCAATGAAGCTCTACAAACTGGATGACTCTGGGTAGAGATGGGCACGAAATGAACTTTTAGTTCATTTCATTATTTGTTATTCGTTTCATTATGTAACAAAATGAATAACGAACCTCAGAGTGGATTTAGAACAAAACGAACCGAACCGGGAAAAAATGGTTGTATATGTGGCTGCATTAATGGCAGTGCTGGAAATGTCTCCTACCTGCTGCTAGTCCTGGCTGTAGGGATGAGGGAATCAGAAAAAAAAAGCCGACCAGCCGTGCTACGTGTGTTTGTTAGGAAGCTGCTGTTCACTGAGAAAGACACCACCACTACCTCCCCTCCACATCTTGCTTCCTCCTCCTCCTCTGCTGCCACCACCATCCTGTCCTTTCACTCATCCCAGCCCCAAACACGCTGTCTCCTTTTCCTTCGCACCCTCTCCTCGGCTGGATGCCTTCCTCTTCTGCGGAGAACATGCCCACTTAAGTACGCACGAGGGAAAGAAAGAAAGCAGGCAGTAGAGGTTGAACCTGAGGGGGAAAGCCTTCCAAGCCGCTGCCACCACCCCCACCCCCCTGCCTTTACCTTGGCTGCAGCTGCAAAAGGGAACCAGGAGCAAGCCGGCAAGTCCCCTGCCTGCCTTTCCCTACTGGGATCTCAAGGGTTACTTCTGATAGGCATAGAGAGGTGGGGAAGAGACTGTGCTGGATGGCTCTGGAGGGAATGTCTCCCAGGATTTGCAAGCACATGCACCCACTCTCACAGACCCTGTTCCACACAGAGCCCTCACACTCGCTTGACCGGGCGCCTCAGCTTGCAGGAGGGCTGGCTCTTTTTTTCTCTTTGATGGTGACCTGGCACTGCTTCCCCCCCTCTCCAAATAAAAAAATTGCCATGTACTGGGACTGCAAAATATTAACCGCAATGTGGTGGGGGATTACTGTATATAAATTTAATAAATAAATAGTAAATAAATATTTATTTATTTTTAAAAAACAGTGGCAGGGTTAATGGGAAATGCCACTATGGTGAAAGCAAGAAGTTGTCATGTGCTAGATGTTTGAACAGAGCATAGTATATATTTTTTCTTCCTAATTTCAAGGCTAATAATAAATAGATGTCTGAATTCTTACTATGCTATATTGGTCACATGACCCAATCATATAAGATAACACAAAATAGAAAACATGAGAAACTGGATGGACAGTGCTTGTATGTGGACAGAGCTGTAGCATATTGTCTCGAAATGCATTGGTTTTATAAGTACGTGAGGGCAGGGGGACAAATGAGAAGCATGGAATATTGGCTGGAACGGTGCTGATTGGCTGAAATAAACTAGAGCAGTAAAGTGTCAGTGAGCTTTCTGAGGGCATCTGTGGGGTTGAGAGATCATGTAGAGAGCGTTTTTTATATATGACAGCTGGGAGTGTGAGGGGAAAGAGGTGATAGAGTTCAGAATGGCAGTGAATGAATTTAAATAGGAATAAATAATGCCTTTGAACACTTTTACTGTGGTACATTGTGTAAAGAAATAATTCATTCCAAATGAAATTCTGTTAAGCAAAATTTCCTTTATACAAATTTCCCATAGGAATACATTGAAAATGGATTAATCCTTAATCACGACCGTTTTTCTGTTGTACAGATTTTGCCCCATAGGCGATTCTGTTAAGTGATTTCTCCCTATCTCCAGAAATGTTTTCCTTTAAGTAGATTTTCTGTTAAACAAACCGCTTGTTATATGAGGGTCAGCTGTATTTTAATAAAATCTTTGGGTAGTGGGCAGCATATAAATTGTATTAAATAAATAAATAAATAAATAAATAAATAAATAAATAAATAAATAAATAAATAAAAATCTTATTGTATTAATTATATCAATTCAAAAAGGCTCTGAAGACCTTGCTCTTTAGGGAGGCCTATGGCGACCTTTGAATTTAATTTAATTTAGCTTTCCCCCTTTTTTTCTTCTTTTCTTCACCCATTATGCCTCTTGCTGAGGGTTTCTTCCCTCTTTATTTTTTACTAGTTTTTTAATGTGTAACTTCCTGTTTTTTATCCTTATAAACCGCCCAAAGTTCCTATTGGAAGATGGGCGGTATAAAAGTGCAACAAATAAATAAATAATAAATAAATAAATTCAAGCTGTGTGGAACTCTTTTCCTGAGGGTTGGCTATGTGCAGGGTGTTATAAGGGCTGGAGTGAAGGGACACATAAACATATGTAAAGGCAATTAAAGATTGGTGTTAGTGAAAGAGGAAGAGAGAAAAATGTGACAGGCAACCTAAAAAGCTGTAAATGGATTGGGTGCAAGCTATCTAAAAGGCCACATGTCCCCATATGATCCTGCCTGAATGCCTAGGCATTAAGATCATCAGAGGAGGCCTTTCTCTCGGCCCCACCACCCTCACAGGTGCAGTTGGTGGGGACACAGGAGACGGCCTTGTCTGTCACTGCTCCCCAACTCTCAAACTCCCCCACCCCCATGGGCAGCTAACCTTCCACAGGCAGGCAAAGACTGGTGGGTTGAGAGGGGGCTTAAATGGGTTGTTGTGCATTGGTGTGTGTGTGTGTGTGTGTGTGTGTGTGTGTGTGTGCGTGTGTGTGTGTGTGTGTGTGTGTGTGTGTGTGTGTGTGTGTGTGTGTGTGTGTGTGTGTGTGCTGTGTCATTACAGTCGTGGCTGACTCTTTGTTACTCCATGTCCATGGAATTTTCTTGGCACGAATACTTAAATGTGTCTTAATATTGACCTTTAAATATGTTTAATATTGAACAAGTATTCAATCAAGTATTGATTAAATACTTGTTCAGTTATTTTAAAATATTGTATACCTCCCTTTTTTTTAGCTTATAAAGACTGTTCTAGATTATCTAAGATGTCTCGGATGCTTCTGGGGAGAAATGTAGGATGGAAATATTTAACATATATCAACAGATAGAAGACGGGGTAAAAAAGAACTCATGGTAGAACAGGATGATCCTGGGGGTGGGGGTGCACACAGATAAAATATGAGGGAAAACACCTTTATTCCCATGGTATTTAAGATAGCAATACCAAAATAGTAAACTGAGATGACAAAAGAGGTTTGTTGTATAATAAATGTCCGAGATGCATTCTGTTTTGCAGAGTAAGCATTTCTCTGAAATAACTGCATGCCATAGCGAATGATATATTCTAATATATCCCACAGGCCCAGTCTAGTTTATGGTTGCTGTGATGAAGTTTATAACCCTATGACCAGTTAGCTTGGCATAATCTACCTTTAAAGGTGCAGGAACATACCTCATGCTTGTGTGTTCAGTTCCAGTCTTATTTGTTTATTTGTTTGATTATTACATTCACACACACACCCTTTCCTACAGAGGGCTTCTTTGACATACATGGTTCTCTTCTCCCTTACTTTATCACTGCACCAGCCATCCGTGCTAGGACTGTCAAAGAGGCTGTGACTGAACCAAGGTTGCCCAGTAAGTAGGGACTTGAATTTAGACCTCTTGCTTTGAAATCTGGGGCTTAAGCCACATCACTGTAGTTACATGTATGACAGAATAACGCTATGTGGCTCTAATCATTCATACAGGGGAGTAAGCTTTGTTGCAACTGATCATAGGTGAAGTCACTATGTCACATTTGGTAACTTTCTCACTAAGTTAGACATTCCGTGCTAGGATGTTACGTGGGACTTCTCTGTTAATTTATGCTTTTGAAGTATATTTGACTTTTTACATGCTTGGAATCAAAGAACATATTGCAAGCCCAATGTGGACAAAGTACGTATCATCCAGATAATGGACTGGATGAGGGTTAATAAATTGAAACTCAATCCAGACAAGACGGAAGTACTGTTAATGGGTGCTTTGCCGGACAGGTTAGAGGGCCATCTTCCTGTCTTGGATGGGGTTGCACTCCCCCTAAGGGACAGGGTCCGCAGCTTGGGGGTGCTTCTGGACCCCGGTCTAACTCTGGAAGCCCAGGTGGATTCGGTGGCCAGGGGTGCCTTCCTTCAGCTGCGGAAAATATACCAGCTTCGCCCCTACCTAGACGAGCACAGCCTCATGACAGTTACGCATGCACTGGTAACATCCCGTATTGATTACTGCAATGCGCTTTACGTGGGGCTGCCTTTGAAGACGGTCCGGCGATTGCAACTGGTTCAGAATCGTGCGGCACGGCTGGTAAGTGGTGGGGCCGCCAGGGATCACATCACGCCGATTCTGCGTAACCTTCATTGGTTACCAGTTGCTGCCCGAGCTGAATTCAAAGTGCTTGTTCTGACATACAAAGCCCTAAACGACTTAGGACCTAGATACCTGAAGGACCGCCTCCTTCCATACGAACCTACACGGCAATTAAGATCTAGCCAGGGGGCCCTTTTGAAAGAGCCATCCCTCAAGGAGGTGAGAGGGATGGCCTGTAGACACAGGGCCTTCTCGGCAGCTGCTCCCAAGCTATGGAATGCCCTCCCGATCGAGATCCGCCTGGCGCCAACACTGATTACATTCCGGCGCCAGGTAAAAACCTTCCTGTTCCAGAAGGTTTTTAATTGATATAATATAGATTGTGGGTCCGCTGATGACAATTTTAGAATAATGATTTTAGTGTAAGGTTTTTATTGATGATTTAGTGATATTTTACTCTTAACTATTCTAAATTGTTTTATTCCTTGGATTGTAAGCCGCCCAGAGACCTTTGGGTAGTGGGCGGCATATAAGTTAAATAAATAAATAAATAAATAAATAAATGACATTTTGTCATATGCTCAACACAGCATATCTCTGGTTGCCTGTTTTATCAGATGTGCTTTATTTATAGTCATAGACCCACTTGAATTCACAGGCAGAGGCACAAGCTGTGGCAACACGACAATCAGAAGCAGTAGAAAGGATGATTGTTTATCTCCCGCCTTGGCTTGCTGCTAATGCTGCCAAGGGAGAGACGGCAGGCTCTGTCTGTTCAGTCAGCCAACTCTGCAGAGCCGCACACATGCAGAACACAATATGTTAACTCACAATCATTCTCAGTTTGAATTACAAAGGTTGTTAGATTGAAGTTAGGGCTCATTATGCCTCTGTGATGCAGTCAGCAATGATCCAACTTCTGCAGGTCCCCAGATAGCAAAAAAGTCTGGTTGGTTGGTTATTTTTAACCTAAGACACAAAGGCAAGAAGAAAATTTACAGCGCTGTGTCTAAATTTTCTTTGGAAAAGAGCTACCAGAGAAAACACACAGTCTTTTCTGGATTACAACGGATCCAGAAGTCCTCTAAAGCAGTGGTCCTCAACCCCCGGTCCGCGGACCGGTGCCGGTCCGTGGAGCAATCTACGCCGGGCCGCCG